>JAAGWO010000524.1:0-82724 GCA_013266205.1 Fusarium decemcellulare
GCGGCATTGAGCTTTCCTGCCGGCGAATCAGACGCAATTCGCCCGACAGCCACAACTTCAGTGGTGCTCTGGGCGGCAGCGCTGCCGAAGGCACTCTCGTCGAGGTTGTGATGCTGCTGGGCGAGGGCCATGAAGGCGTCAATTCGGTCGTCGAGAATCTCGCTTGCTTCTGAAAGTTTCATGGCCAATGGCTTATATCCAAGCTTCTTCTGGTCCGAGGCAGCAGTAAGCTTTACCCTCGGTTCTGAGAAGGGCGCAATGGGTGGTTCGGCTGCTGCGAGGCGGTCGTTGAGGATTTCAACAACTTCTCCAGGATTCGCTCGATCGCTGAAAGATGTAGGCCTGGTGGGTGTTAGCGATTGAGACGCATCAAAGATGGGAAAGGAGACAGACGGTAGCCCATTCATAGATTTTAATTGATCGCTCATCCCTGTGGCCGGCGAGCTCGTCAGGCCCTTGGGAGTCTCCATCTTCCTCTTCAGCGCACTCCCGCTCCCGACGCCCCTGCTCAGTTTCGCTCCTGAGGCTGGAGTACTCGGTACGAGCCCGTCCAGCATCCCAAAGACATCCCCACCTTTCGCTACACCTCTCGGTGTGGCAGTGACCTTCCTCTCCGTCTTGACTTGCACTCGTCGGTGACTCTTTTCAAGCTCATCCTGGATGCTCTGCTTGAGATTGCGTAGCGCTTCGAGGTTAACAGCCTGGGCGTCGAGGTCGAGCTTGATGCAGTACGACTCCCACTTGAAGAAGAGATCTTCGGGGGAGAGGCTGTGCAGGCGCATGATGGATTGAAGCTCGCCGAGGACATCGGGCTCGAGTGGCTTGTGAGGGGAGAAGTGATTTTGGAGGTCAGCGTCGGCCATGATGGGCGACGGGGAGCACAACGAAGTCAGAGAGGGACGAGTTTCAGTAGATTTCTGGGCTTATTGGTCTCCAAGGCAGATCTGGTTCGTCTTATGGTGTCAAAACAATAGTTGCGATGGGTCGTGGTAGTTGGAGGGGCAATCCAGACGCGAGGAGACGCGTCGTAGAAAATCATCCCGCGTTAAGTGAGTGGGGACAGCGAGACAGTGCGAGGTCACCGCATGGACACAGTACTCTCACCTACCTACCTACCTAGGTGTTTAGGTAGTACTCATAGGGGGACAATCAAAGTTAACGATCAAAAGGGAAATTGTACTCATAAAACATCAATTATCTTGTTCAAAACGCTAACAAAAACTACTATGGAGGTATCTTTTCCGCAAGCAAGCACCTTGCTCAATCCCTTCGAATAATCCACCCAACGCCGTCTATGTCCGTTCTTAAACAAGCGTCTTGTACTGTAGACGCCCTCTGGTGTATCTGTTGTCCGTATCATGCCGTAAAGTTCATAAAATTAGGTTTACTCCTCCGTCTTCGTGGCTTTCTGTTCAACAACCCACTCGGCCCAGACATTATCGGCACCGCTGTACCCGAAGTTCGTAGAGCCATCCTTAGGAGGGGAGCTCGGCATGATGCCATCCGTACTCAGGAAGTTGCCAAACTCGATCAGGGTGGCATTGTTCGCGTCCAAAGCGGGCAAATTGGAGAAGTCAAAGTTTCCGTTGCCCAAGTCGAAGTTTGGCTCTGATAGCATCTGGGTGATGGTCCGGCTGAGCGGAGTGTCAAAGACGCTCTCTAGGTTCAGTCGCGGGCTGCGCCTAACAGTCGCCGAACCATGAGGAGTTCTGGTGGGTGTTTTTTGCAGCAATGCCTGCTGGCTAGGAGACATCTTATCTCTCACAGACCGTAGAGACCGTGACACGCTGCGGGTAATGGGGCGGTGGCTGGGCGTAGGGCGTGTAGGCGTCTTAAATGGTGTCGTTTGCGACGTAGCTTTGGCCTTGGGCGGGGGAGTAGAGGGACGAGCATGAGACGGGCTGTTGAATAGAGCCTCCAAATCGTCGTGCTCAATTTGGCTCTCGTTACGACCATCAGCAACGACATTCTCCTTCTCTGCAACAAGTTCCTTGTTTTGTCGAGACTCTGGCGTCTTGACGATATTGGCGTTGATCTCTCCCAGGGTCTTGGGCGTAGCATCTTTGCGGGGAGATGGAAACAGTAGACGTCGGGTGGTTCCAAGCTCGTTGTCAAGGTCCATCTCGATCGGGCTCTCGGCCGTTCCACTTCCCCTCGAAACTCTCGAAACTCTTGAATGTGTAGATCCTGGATTTGATCGGCTTATGTCATGGTTCGCCAGGCCGTTATCTGACAACAAAGCAAGAACATCTTCTATAACGAAATCACCACTTAACGATGCCTGAGAAAACTCCGCGCCGAACTGCTTAGGTGACGATGGTTGTATCGGACCGAGAGGATCCGTGGCAAGGTAGGCTTCCGAGGTAGGATTGGGCTGAGAAATACTCTTGGTGCGGGCTCTCTTGGCCTGCGGGTTGCTTCCGCCAGATGCTCGCTTGCGCCGACCCTGACCCAAGGGTCCAGAAGCATTGCCCCATTTGTTCTGGGGGCGGTGGGTTCGGTATTTCGTGATCCAGATGCCACAGGGGTTGCAGAGGAGCTGTTCCGTCCACGCTTTGCGACTATCGCCACCGCCTAGGGACTTCTTGATGAGACGATAAGAAAGCGGCTTGTTCTCCTCATCTCGTTTCAGGATTTCAATGGCAGTAATGCGGCCAGGTTTCTCCGAATACTCGACATATTCGGGCACTCCTTCATGTTCCTGCACCCAAATCTTGCGCCAAGTTGGTGTTTCAATCGCCCCACAATTGGTGCAGAAAGGAGGCATTTCGCCGTTTTGAACAGCATTTTCTAGTCGTAGCCTGATGGATTGTTTCTTGACTTGGTTCTTGTTGGACTTGAAAGGTGGCGAAGATGGCATCGGGGGAAAATCGCTTGCCGGACAGGGTGCCTCTGAGAGAACACCCAGAGGCAGGGGACGTGAAGTCTCGATAGATCCTACAGGGTCGCTCGCAGGAATGGGCAGGTGTAGGCTGATGGAGTTGGACCGGCGAAGGACTGCTGGAATCTCGGTAGAAGCTCGCGTAGACTTGGCAAGGGTAGATTGGGAGAGATTGGATGGTCCGGCAGGCTCGCTGGCTGGAACGGACGGCAAGGCCAAGGCACCTGCAGACTGTGATCGGTTTAAATGTCGCTTCGCTCGCGGTTGAGGATGGAGAGAGCTGGAAGCGGGTGCTGGAGGAGGTAGAGGTCCTTGGGGAGTATGATTAGTCTCAGTTGAAGGTAATGGCTCAGAAGAACCCGAGGTCTCTCGCACTAATTGAAGGAGGGCTTCTTCCACGTCCTCGACAGTCTGGGAAATTTCAAGCCGAGGCACCTCTACCGGTGAGGGCACGGAGGCAGGAGCTGGGCTTGCGGTCTTCTCAGGGGCGTCTGTGGTGGGAGGAGGAGTCGGTGCGAGGACAGGGGGTGAAGTGCGAGGCTCTTGTTTTTGAGGGGCATTTTGAGTCGGTTGAGGAGGTTGCAGAGGGTTCTTTTGAACTAGAGGTGGTAGAGAGAGAGCCTCCGTTTGTGGAGGTCCGGCTGGGGCCGAGGTCGGGTGAGGTGTGTTGTAGTTCTGGAGGTGGATGAGATTTTGACCGTCTAGGCCATCTTGTATCTTGAAAACTTGACTCGGTATGCCTGTACAGTCTGCAGTCTCTATCACTTTTTGAGCCTGGTCATGTCCTCGCAGCCGGCTCTCCTTGACGGGCTGCAGAATGGGTTCATCAAAGAGGTCGTCAACATCATTCTCCACCGAATCTTGCCGTCGAGGAACGGGCATGGGCGGCAGAATAGGACTTGAAGGTGGTGGGCTCGACCGCAAGAATGAGGCAGTCCGGGGAACTGGAGGAGAGGAACGGATGTCCTGAGGACTCTCATCCGAATAGGCTGCAGTCTCGACAGGTGACTCAGGGGACCGGCCATCCTCTTGGCTCGGAGACAGGGCGCGGTTGGGCCTCGGGGGGAACTGATTGCTCAAGTTGGCCGTCAACTCTTTTCGCATCGACGACTCCCTCCGAGGCTTCGATCCTTTT
Source organism: Fusarium decemcellulare (assembly GCA_013266205.1). Lineage (NCBI taxonomy): Eukaryota > Fungi > Ascomycota > Sordariomycetes > Hypocreales > Nectriaceae > Fusarium > Fusarium decemcellulare. The sequence continues at coordinate 4,017 of JAAGWO010000524.1, forward strand.
GGGCCACCTCGAGCAGGAACACTTAGTGGGCCGCCCTCGGGGACGGGTGTGGGAGCTCGGGGAACTTCTTGTAGGTGGTTGTTGCCTGCCACGACCTCATTATTTACCCCGACAGGGCGAAAGTTACGGAGCGAGCCAGCAGTGCTAGCAGTGACGCGGAGAGAATCTGGCCCAGAAGTGAATGGATTCGGAGCTGCCTTTTCAACCTTGGTTGTCTTGGCCCTCTTGGCTGGTCCACCATCCTCACCCTCGGTTCCGTCTTCGTATCCTGAAGTGTTGCCTTCGGCAGGCTTCTTTCGTGGTCGGCCCCGTGGACGTCCTGTTGGCTTCTTCTTGCGTGAACTTCTGCTAGATGGCCTTGATGCTGGTGGAATCGGTACTGCTGTGGGATCAACAGGGATAGGGGCTATTCGCTGGACTTCAGCACCAGAGGCGCCCTGGACAGGGGGTCCAAACGAGTCTCGTCGCTCAAGGGTGTTGGTAGGAGGTCCTTGTGATAGAGCGGGGGATGCCACTCGAGATACATGTGCAGAATGGCCGATCTGGGGGTTCGACTGGATAAAAGAGTTCCATTCTGCAGCGCCCGCAGGCATCATGGCCGTTTCGGTGGGTCGTACTAGTTGCAAGTCCATACTGGGTTCTGGCCGCTGTACCTTGGCGGTGGCCGTGAGCTTGAGCTTGACCTCAAGGGTCTCGCGATTACCTCCCCCAAACACAGCGAGCAGGTTCTTGGTCACACGGCCCGTGACCACCTTGGGCGGATGTGCGGCCCAGTCACCACGCATTGACTCTAGTACCCATGATAGCATGCCCTGTCCGACTAATGGTGTGTCCGGTTCCGAGTAATCGAGGGCGTAGACAGTAAAGTCACTGTCGCTCGCTGAGCCGGCGAGTTCGGGGCTGCACTCAGTGACTGCCTGCAGGCACACGCGCAAGTCGACGACGCCAATAGAGTTTTTGTCGTCGAGCGGGATCGTCTGTACATGGAAGGTTTGGGATGATCGGGCGAGGCAGTTCACCTTGGCCTCTTTGTCGAAGGTGTAATGGACCTTGACTGTAGGGCATGTTAGCCAGGCAACGAAGAAGAGAAGGATACCAGGAGTTCATACGGCCCATGGGCCTCACTTGGACACCCGACTCGTCGACTTCGTTATTCTGTTGCATTATCATCTGACCATTAGGATTCCAGCCGCCGTGGGGAGCAGTAGGCATAGGTGACGCCATGGCGGTCAGTCCCCTTGGCGGGAGGCCAGATATGAAGCAGCACGGTCTCAATCGCTCTCAGCACGCTGTTCGTCGTATCGTGAAAGACGAGATGGACGACGACGTGCAGGCGATTCAAAAGGAAAGAGTTGATGTGAATGGTGAAATTGTGGAGATTTCAATTAGCAGCAGCGAGGGTGCTAAGGGGAGGTTTAATGTTTGTGCTCGTTGGCCGGGATGTGATAGCAAATTCGGGAGGCGGGCGTCATGTTCGTGACGCGCCTCATCCGCCAAAGTCGCGTCGTGGGGAGTGGATCTTCACTTGCACTTAAAGTGCGGGCGAAGACGTGCGCGCTGGCTGGACAACGAGGGAGAAGTGGGGGAAATGAAAGAGGAGAGAAATCTTGGGACGAGAGAGAGTGGGAAGAAGGACAAGATATATCAAACCAGCAATCAATCGTCAAAATATGCAGCAGGCGAGGAGGATGTATTTGGTGATGTCGCGTTGTGATGTGGGCAGCTCGCAAGGCGTGTTGTAGTTGAGGTGGGAGGTCCTGCAGCGGGAAGTTGGAGGGCGGCCGTGTCACTGGAGTGGTCGAGCGCGCGGGGGGTCCCCTGTGGACTTTCCGCTTTAGTGGTTGCAGTGCGATGGCGTAGGTGCGTGTGTTAGCGCGCACACCCACCACCGAGACTCACACGCGCCCACCGGAAGCCAGGTGGAGCCGTAGAGCGCCGTGAGGAACCCCACCTGATCCGAGGAAGAGACCGGGGGCGGAGCGATAGTCTCGGGACAGCTGCGGCCCCGCCTTCAGCTTTGTGTCTTGGCGCCCGTCCCTGGAGGCTTTGAAACCTCGCCGTCTTCAGTCGTTGTCTCTCAATGCGTAGTCAGCTCGTCCGGCTGGGTCCTGCTCGCCCGATCTCACGTGCCTTTGAGACTCCTCGTCTTGGGCCGGTTTCGTGCTCTGAGCTACGGCTTTCCCTGGTTGTCGAGCCGCTGTTGGTTGGTTGGCCACACAACAAAGCCGTGTTCCCCACTACTCTGACCGGAGCCTTTTTGCAGGTCCTTTCGCTTCAGCCAACCTAGCAACCGGCTGGCTTTCCTTTCGATGACGGAAAACTGGTCGAGAGATGACAGGGAAAGATAGAGGCAGAGAGCGAGAAAAAGGAGCGAAGATGTCGGGTCGTTCTTTGAAAACCATCTCCGTGGCGGGCTCCTGTCCCTTTTATACTCTGCTCGTAAGCCTGAGGCCATTTCATCAACCTCCTCTGTTGGCCCCCGACATGATGAGGAAGCCTACCTACATACGCCGTGTCATGGTCGGCCATGATGAGCTGATGAAGCTTTCCTGCGTCTTATCTCCACTTCCTTATGGCCTTGCCTCCTTTACTTTGCTCGTGCCTGTAGCTATCCTCCCTTAACTCCGTTTGTATGACTCGGCTTGGTGTTTGAGTTCTGGGGCCTAGTTATGCACCGCCTTTCTGGCCCTCCATTACGTGCTGATCCCCCCTACCCCTCCTTGCTTGCGCCCTGTAGGCAGCTTTCCGAAATGAGGCTTCTCGGCTATCGTTTGACCTCTCATCAAACATAATCTTGGTGGTTTCTTTCAACCCCACCCCACTCATCCCATTCGCCACTATTCCCCCATTCCATTTTTGTCGCTTCATGACTAGGCGCATGATGCTTCAATTAACCACATCCACAAGTTTCAAATCCATCAATGAGTTCAATGCGCTATCATCAATCTCGTCTAGATTTCATCACATTTCATCTATCAACACATGCACTACGCGGATATCATCGTATAGTGATTTCTATTTTTACAAATTATCCCAATGTTGTCCTTTCACTCGATTACAGTCGGCTGCTAGGGAGTGACTCGTCCGCCAGCCATCTCGCCTTGCCCTTGGAGTCTACGTCAGTCTTGCGAGCGATAATCTCCTTGACCACCTCCGAAACACCCTGGCGACCCCGGCGCGATGCGATGACGATGTTGGCCAGCTCTTCTTGTGTGTAGCTACCGCCAGAAAGAACCGACTGAATCTCATTCTCAGAGGGCACACCGAGATTCCGGTGAGGGTATTCCGAGTATGTTCGATCGGTGAAAAGCTCCAGGTTGTTGTTCTTGTCAAAGTCGAAGAAGGGCTTGGCCACGTTAAGGGGACCTACAGCCTCCAGAGACTCGGGTTGCCACTTGGGCGTCTCCTTGCGGATGAGCAGAGCCGTCACGCCCTCAGTGAAGTCTGGGTGTTGCATGAACTTGCTCGCGATCTGGTGCTCCTTCTTGAAAGTCTCGGCAATATCCCAATCGCTACCAACGCGCATCTGGCGGAGAGCCACGTGCACGGCTGTGGGCGACCGCTTGTGCAGAGTCTTGAGCTGCTCCTGCGCCCACTCCTCGGTCGGACCCCGCTCGGCCTCTAAGGCAGCAATGATGTCGCTGATGGTGTGCTTGTTAAAGCATCGGTCAATAGCCTTGCGGATCTCACCGCTCAGAGCCATGGGCTGGTCGTAGGGGAGACCGGTGCAGAACTCCTCGAGGGTCTCGTTGATGAGAGCCAGTCGTGTAGGAAGGTCATCGCTGTCTCGGAAGCGCAGCTCAGCTAGGCGGGCCTCCAGATCGGGCAAGCTGGTCGAGTGCAGGTAGTGGGTGGCAACGCCCGAGTAGAAGACGTTGGGACCAGAGAGTCGGTTACTCGTTAGGGCGAGGTAAGTTCCGACAGAGCCGTTCATTCGAGGCAGGAAGAAGGAAGCGCCGACATCTGGGAAGAATCCAATCGTAGTCTCGGGCATGGCGAAGACAGTCTTCTCGGTCGCAATCCGGAATGGGGCATGTGTGCTGAGACCAACACCACCACCCATGGTAATACCATCCATAAAGGCAATGTAGGGTTTCTGATATGTCGCAATGTAGTGGTCGAGCTTGTATTCGAGTGCAAAGTATTCGGCCGATTTTTTCCATCCGTCCTCACCCTCCTGGTTGAACTTGGCCAGCGCGGCGACATCGCCTCCGGCGCAGAGAGACCGTTCCCCCGCACCTTTCATGACGACGACGTTGGCAAGGTCAGACTTCTCCCACTCCACCAATCGGGGCACAATCTTTCGGATCATCGAGGCGTTGAGCGAGTTCAGCTTTTTGGGTCGGTTGAGCATGACAGTCCGGAGGCCATACTTGCTCTCGAAAACGACGTCGTTGGGTTCATCATCTCGCAGCTCCTTGATCGAGGTTGCTTCGGTAGACAGCTGCCATCTTTCAATTAGAAAACCTATCGCTCAGAGAACGCTGTGCCGGATTTTGCTCACCTGTCGAGCCCCCAAAGAGGAGCCCAGGGCCTTGGTTTGTTGGGCCATGTTGAAGCTGCTTCGAGAGCTCCTCCAGCTTGCAGCATTGGCTGCTACACCAGCTCGGACTGCAAAGGTTCGGAACGACATTAGTAGAAAATCAGCGATGCGCACATGCGATTGACATGCGCATCGAGAGGAGAGGCGGGTATTAGAGGCTGTGGTCTTGTCCGAGGTCCGCGGTAATGCTTTTCAACCTCCGCATCGAACCCCAAAATTGATTCCGAGGGTAGCAGCATCTTGCCGCGCTACAGGGCTTGGCGGCCGGTCAGCAAAACTGCCGTCACCTGACCGGCCAGTCATGGAGCAGGACGCGGGTCCCACTCACGTGGCCAATCAGACCGACTCCGCTGGATGCTCAACTTTTTGAGCTCTCTTGCGCTTCAGCCTTGCGCGCCGCATCTAACATCCATCCCCCAAACGAATCACGCAGTAGCATTGAAAATGGCGGACCCCAAGATTCAGTATGTCGCATCGCTCCGTGTGGAACGAAACAATGGCTAACAACTCAACAGGGAGCTTCTTACCAAGCAGCGCTCGGAACTTACGTACGTGGTTCCTTCCCATCCGCCCCAGCAATCGCTTCCCAGCCCCGCGACTGAATCCATGATTGCTAACATACTTCTGTCTCAATACAGCGAGTACGAGATTGCCCAGCTCGAGGAACACGAGTTCTCTGCCGGCCCTCTATCTATTCTTCAGACTGCCGTCCGCTCGCACGTCCAAGTCCTCATCTCCATCCGTAACAACCGCAAGCTGCTGGCACGCGTGAAGGCATTTGACCGTCACTGCAATATGGTCCTCGAAAACGTGAAGGAGATGTGGACAGAGACACCCCGGTTAGCGAACGGGAAGAAGGGTCGGCCAGTGAACAAGGACCGGTTCATAAGCAAAATGTAAGGTCCTCCCAAGATGCATGGGCGGTGACGGTCTTTTTGGGCAGATGCTAACGTGGTCGCAGGTTCTTGAGAGGCGATAGCGTTATCTTGGTGCTCCTAAGCTAATATCACCTTACGTCTGATCTCGGGGGGCTAAAGAATTCACTTTGAGAATGGGATGTTTTGTATGTCTTACGGGCAAGGCTCACAGGGACTCCATAGGCGTTGAAAACATGTTGATTTGCGCATACGAATACTTGCACTTGTTCCAATATCTTGCATAACTTTCATCACATATCGATACCGTTGCGTTCCCGGGCTTCACATATTCATACCTATGCTGCTTTCCCGCTGGTCTTTAGCAGGAACAGGTCATTCATTCGCTCAGGCCAAGGAAGAAGCTGGCCAATCCCCAGGCACCAGGGTCAGGTACTTCCTGGTATCCGCTGCCTCCGACATACACAGTCCGGCCCAGGCTGGCTTGCATGCCCTTAGTCTCATCGGCTCCCTTCCTCGCCGCCTCGGCTGCCTGCTTCAGGTCACCGGTCTCACCTAGCACATCCACGAAGGGATGCAGAGCATCAACCAAGGTGCGGTCGCCGGGACGGGCTGGTGTGTATCTGCTCAAGGCATCGCTGCTCTGTTTGAGGGCCTTCGCCCAAACTTCAGGGGATGCGTTGCCTGGAGCGAGACCACGGAGCGCATGCATTAGGGCATTTAGGAAGATGGCGTAGAGAGCACCAGATGTACCATCCATGGCGTTCTCCACGACGTTGACGATAGAAGCAAGGTCTACCACCACATCTCCGCTAAAGGGCTTCTCACTAATGTGTTTGAGGATTGCTACGTTTCGTGTCAGCTAAATTCTGCGGGCCTGGAACTCCTGGACTTACCTTCGGCTCCTCTCTTGAGACCGATTCCACAGTCCCCGTCGCCTACGACGGTATCATATCGAGTAACCTCGGGCTCGGCGGCAATTACCTTCTCTAGGGCGTTCTTCAATGCTTTCTGTGCAGCACTGGCGTCCATCTTGAGATCACTCCGCTGGACATCTTGTGTCGCGCCGGACCGGCCCGTTCTTGTCTCTGAGTTCTTGGCTTCCCAAGTGCTCGTCTGAATCGGTGCAGACCACCCCACGACCTCGCTAGGGGCGTCAAGCAGCTCAATCATGCTCGGAGCATCAAAATCAGGGGAAACAACGTTCAGAAGAGTGATGCTGAAACCAAGGCCGTTCAGGCTAGTCATGTAGGTACCGCTGAGCACTCGGACAGGACGGATGCCGTGCTTGGACTCAAGCTGGCTCACAACCTCGGCCGTGATACCGCCAAGCTCAAGGACGCTCACGCCCCCAAGATTGTTGATCAAGAGAACAACCTCCTTCGAGTTGACGTTGACAAATGCTCGATCCTTGTCGCTAGTGTCGAGCAATTGTTGGAGCATCTTGGCCACGAGATCAGGTAGTTCAGCCTTCTCTCGCCCCGAGCCTGGCTCATTGTGAATGCCCATTCCTAATTCCACCTCTCCGGCTCCCAAGCTTCCTTCAGTATCAACCTTACGGCCAGGGACATGGACATGCTCCAGGCTGGCACCAACGCTGATAAGGTTGTCTGCCGTTAGACGAGCGTACTTGGCCACCTCCTCGAGCGGCTTTCCCGCAGCTGCCAGCGCACCTGATATCTTGTGGACGAGAACGGTGCCTGCAATTCCGCGGCGTCCGACCTTGCCAGCCTTTGCACGGCCAACGCCAACATCATCGCCGACAACAACCATCTCAACAGCAAGGCCAGCGGCTTTGGCCTTTTCAACAGCCATACCAAAGTTGAGCACATCACCGGTGTAGTTCATGACAGTGACCAAGACACCCTTTGACGTATCGACACGTGAGGTGATGGCAGTGCGGATCTGCTCAGCCGAGGGGCTGGCAAAGATGGTGCCGGCAACAGCAGCGGAGAGCATGCCCTGGCCAACCATGCCTGCAAAGGAGGGCTCATGGCCGGAGCCACCACCGGAGATGATGGACACTTGAGAGGCAGCATTGGGAGCTGGCCGGCGGTAAATGATCTTGTAGTCTGGGTCCAGAGCAACGGAGGGGTTGGTGAGGGTAAGACTGTGGAGAGCCGAGGAGACGAGGTGCGTAGGATCGGAGATGAAGTGTTTGGACGACATGGCTGGCGTCGTCGATGGGTGATGTCTACTGGATTATCTTAATGATTCAATGCGGCATGAATAAACAGTGCGGATTGAGCAAGATCACATAGACAGAGTGAACATGAAGACGTTTGTTAAGGATCAGGTGAGTTCCATTCTACGCCGTGGAGTTGAGCTGCCAAGTGACGTCCCTCCCAATCAGCCGGTGGTGCCTGCCTTAACTGTCGATTGGGGAGCTTTGAGTGGGGGATGTTGTCCCGAAATCGCGGGGTTTGGCGGGGTTACCGCAGGAGGGGGAAGCTGCGGGACGGAAAAGGGACGTAGCTCGGTTCGTTTTCCGTGTCTTATTTCTTTTCTCTGGAATTGTTGACGGCTTTTCCAACGAGAGCAGCCCGATGGCCAGTTGGAACCTGGAAGTGTAAATAACTCGTTTATCACGTCGGCAACTTAAGGTGGCCAATGCCATAATCTGCGCCTCTAATAAACTACCTAAGGTATCTTAGCCAATAAGGCTGCCTTTTGGGCTAGACCAACAGTACATGCACACGACTGGACCTCAGAATAAACATGGAAAGTATCGCTTAGGACCATACCAACCTAGGTAGCTGGACTGCCAAATTTGCATCAGAGCTTATTCATCACAGTCCCGTGACTTAGGGGAAGCGTACTATGATGAACAGCTAATTAAAGCTTTGCTAGCGTAAGCGAGGTCAAGATCAAACCCTTGGCAACGGGATGTGGCATGCAAGGATAACCGGCACCCGGAAGCTGATCAAGCGAGATTTTTAAAGCATAACTTGAGTGTGATTTGCCTTGAAGCTACCTAGGTACCTAGGTCTGTACCTTACACAGACTTGGGCGCCTGCTTACAACTCCCAGACTTTGCTGACTTTGACTTCTGAGGAAGTCGCAGTCTACGCTCGGTCTCCACTTTCCCCATGATTAGAGTTGGAGTTGGTTGCACAAAAGCTTACCTAGACGTCTCAAGACAAACCAGAAACAAGCCATTCTTGACAGCTGAATCCGGTGTCTGACCATTCCAGAGAAGTGATGAAATATTCACTCGTGGTGCTCGACATGAAAGACACACGCGGCCAAGCATACGTATGCTCGGTTACGTACACAGGGGTCACAGGCTACTGGCCCCGCCGGGGACATGATCTCCATATTTCAAAGCCGTCGATTAACTCCCTCAAGTCAAACAATAACGCTGTTGCAGGCCCATTGAACAGGCTCGTGGAGGAGCAAGATTATCAATGAGTTGACCTGTGGCAGGGAGCATCCGTTACGGGAAGCCAGTTGAGGCTGGCCAATCTCGAGGGAGCAATGACGTTCCCGACATCCGGCTTGGCTTCAGGGATCAACCCTCGTCCTCGCCTCGGACCGTCTGCTGCTCAGCCACCGTGATGGTCCAGTTTCAAATGGTTTAAACGGCGCGCGATACAACCTCTCTGGTGACTTGAAACACCGCGTGCGGTTGTTTGGATTTCGAAGGATTTCTCATCGAACTGCGTGATATGTCCCAGATCAAGTACGGTAGTCCGTACGGAGTAGGTGTGGCGAAGCAATGTGTACCATTGGTTACTGTACGGGAAGTACGGGGGCCTCCTACCTTTGGGTAGTTGGTCCAATGGTCTATTGTCACAGTAGGCCATCAATCCCACTGTCATGTCGTCCGCGGGAAGGATTGCGCTGGCTGATTGGCCCCCGACTCTTCAACACTGCCGTCTTCACGTCGTGAACACTGGAGCATAGAAGATCATAATATCTGGGCCCCCTTGAAAGGATCTCAGAGAGTTGCTTTGCTCAAAGCGAGGCCTGCCTGTATCCTGATTCGCTGCACCGTGAATAGGGCGTAATGGGTCCTCTAAGGCTCTGGACCTTTTGGCGAGAACACCTGCTCCGCCCCCTTCGAAACGGCGCCGGACATTACAGCAGGAAATAGTTTCATTTCATTTCATCGCCATCGCCATCCCTTCACCGTTGTTGGGTGGAGCCGTTTTGGCGACGTCGACGCGTGGCCAAGCGCTCTGAACGAGCTTGAACGAGCGTCCATGCACGCATACGTTATGGGGTGACGGCTAAAGGCTCCCCGTATTCCTTCAAATAGGATCAAAGAAAGCTATTTTCCCCTCTTTCTCTGCGCCGCAGGTGTTCTTGACATATGCCGCCAAGTATAGAATCCTCGTATTCTGGCTTCTCTCGTCCGAGTTCGGCCTCACCCGTATCTAGTCAGCACGCCTCCATATCTAGCCTGGTGGCACCGTGTAAGCGGAACACGGAATCGATCTGGAAACCTTTGACGTCGTTGGAAATTCAGGCCAATTCTTTCTTTATTCAAAGGCCAGGATTCACCCTGTTGGCTTCGAGTTGCCGTCTTTGAGTTGTGGATCCCCAAGCAACCATGAGGACATTACTTCAAAAAGCCACCATTGCTTTGGGCTGGGCAGCTGCAGTGACAGCAACCATCGAGGTAACATGGGACGACGACGGCAAGTTTCCCTCTTTGAATGCCATCAGCTACCTTGTCAACTAACTGTTATTAGAGTCTGTCAAAAGCGCCGCTGGCACTGTCGCATGGAACTTGTTGAAGTACTACACCGGAAACAATACAGGGGATGTGCCAGGCAATCTGCCAGATCCTTATTACTGTAAGGCTCTAACACGACCTACAAGACTTCTTCAACTAACTTCTCGAAGGGTGGGAGGCCGGAGCCATGTTCGGGACTTTAATCGACTATAGGTGGTTGACTGAAGACAAATCGTACGACGATGTGATATCTCAAGCAATGCTGCACCAGGTCGGCGATGCCTGGGATTACGTGCCTGACAACCAAACACTGACCGAGGGCAACGACGATCAAGGCTTCTGGGCCATGGCCGCCATGTCGGCTGCCGAGCACAAATTCACCGACCCTCCCGACGACGAACCTCAATGGGTAGCCCTCGTCCAAGCTGTCTTTAACGAGTACGTCAGCCGATGGGATACACAACACTGCAGCGGTGGTCTGCGGTGGCAGATCTTCACCTGGAACACCGGTTACGACTACAAAAACGCCATCTCGAACGGGTGCTTCTTCAACGTGGCTTCGCGACTGGCCCGCTACACCGGCAACGAGACTTATTCTAAATGGGCCGAAAAGGTTTGGGACTGGGAGGAGAAGTTAGGACTGATCACCGACGATTATCAAGTACTGGATGGCGCTCATTTCGACGAAAAGGACTGCAACATCACCGATTCGAACCAGTGGTCCTACAACGTCGGCATCCACCTGCACGGCGCCGCCGTCATGTACAACATCACCGAGAGCGATACCTGGAAAGGCCGTGTCGATGGCTTGCTTCAAAGTGTCAACAAGAAATTCGTCAAGGACGATGTCATCTACGAGCAGTTTTGCGAGACATCCAAGCAGTGCAACCAAGACCAGCAGAATTTCAAGGGGTTCCTTGCCCGGTGGCTGGCTGCCACCACACAGCTGGCCCCCTACACGTACGAGTCCATTTCCAAGCTCCTACTATCAAGTGCCAAGGCTGCCGTGGCTACTTGCACGGGGTCACCCACAACAGACTTCAAGGGTCACGCTGGAACAGCCTGCGGTTTCACGTGGCTGAGTGACAGCTTTGACGGACTGGTTGGTGTAGGCTCACAGATGAATGCCCTGGCTATCATCATGTATACCCTCGTCGACAAAGCAACAGGGCCAGTCACGACAAAGTCAGGAGGAACCTCCAAGGGCGACCCCGGGGGTGGAAGCACGGATAAAAGCGCCGACTCGCCAACGCCAAAATACGACACGATTACGATGGCGGATAGAGCAGGGGCGGGCATTCTGACGTTTGTCATAGCAGCTGGTGTTGTTGCCGGCACTGCTTTCACTGTCTTCTAACACTCCAAAGTTCATAGATGGCCTCCAAGAGCCACGGGGTTTCACAGCATTGGTCGGCGTTAAAGGCGTGTTTAGAGGTTACGATGGGTACTAGGGACACATGGATAACTTGTCCACGGTTTGAGACTGTATTCAACCATATGCGATATTTTTCCTGTGTGTATTATTCAGCTATGTCTTTCTGGGTTACTTTGATCCCTATTGAATAGGTGTTACAGAGTATAGAAACAAATGTCTTATTCAACGTTGTTGCAAGACCAGAAGAGAGGCAGATCAAGGTGACAAAACAGAAAATAAATTATGCAATCAACAGGCGTTTTACCTAAATGTCACGGCAATCCGAGAATAGTAGTTGCTGCACGGTAGCAACACTCCTCTTGTATACCAACTCGAATCAACATGCTCATACACTTGCTCCCGCCAAGTTTCCCTCAGTTGGTATTCTGTCTGCGGTTCCACCATCGACTCAACTTTGATATGCACATCCAAGAGCTACGCGTTAAACCTACCGATAAGCGCTTTGCGTAGCCGCAACATGCAGGATGCTCAGTAGCGCAACCACCCACCCAACAACGCCAAAGTGTAAGTACTTCATGACTAGTATTGTAACCGGGCTTGTGAATGACAAGACCTGGCCCCCAGCAGCAGCAGGCTGAAGGGCTAGCTTACGTTCTCATCCAACCATCTTGATAGGCAGAGGGTCAACTGGAGCCAAAATCTCGGCCGGAGGAGGCTATGCTATGGGATGCGGCCATGTGTGTCTGACAGCTCTGACTCGCAGGACGAATTATATGCACAGTTGGTCGCAGATGACCTCGGCAGCACTGTACTCCGGCCCCCACAGCCAAGTCGAGTCGCTTCTTGCGGGCCGGACCGCTTAGGAATAGGCACTACAGAAAGAGTACATGGTCGATACTTTAAGTGCGTGCTGGACGATGTCTCGAAGATGCAGATACCGATCGATCCGTTATTGGCTAAGAAGACCTGGAAGCATGGCGAGGGTGTGGGTTAGGCGGCAAGACTGGGCGCCTTCCTTTGTCCTTGGCTTCACCGATTGAAGACTCCAAGCTGGTAGGCCATTCAGAGATACCATCGTCGAGTAGGAGGGTGGGCGAAGCATCTCGAAGTCATTGACCGACCAACACCTCTCCCATTCACCGCCCTTTGTGATGTTGGTGACAGCCTTACTCCAAAGCACAAAAAACGCGGGATGATCATCTCGGCTTCATGGTCGAGTCATCGCAAGGTGGCCTCAAAAGTAGCTGAGAATGTTTTGTTACTTGGCAGCATCCGCGAGTGGGCTGGCGGTCTGGCCACCGGGCAGTGTTGAAAGGGAAGTCAACGTTGTGCTGAAGATTTGGTACCGTGGGGCAATGAGATGCTGAGCAATCTCAACTTTCGCTGGACCCAGGGGTGGTCGAGGTGATTGCTAACCACGTAAGAAATCGCGAACCCCCCGAAATTAATGCAACTGACTCAAAGGTCTCCCTCCTCTAAGAATGTCATTTTGGAAAGAATCGAGGATGTGAAAGCTCTGGAGGATGGCCGAGTTGAACTCCGTGAGATGAGGCATCAATATGAGGCCTATTATCAATCGTCTCGGCCTAAAGATCGATCAGGATCCAGACAGGGGTTGGTGGGCTGGCCTTAGGTGGCACTGTTGGAAATGGGTTGGTAATTCGTACAACCAACACGAGCGCAGCCCCTTGGCCCCTTTCAGACTACCTGAGTGCTTTCGACTGTTTGTCCCGGAGAAGTCGGTTCCCATCTCATTGTTTCTTTGACGAGGCGAAGTATCTCGACCGGGCGAAGCCTTCTTGGTCCAAGATGGATGTTGTAGAATGGGAATTCCTCACAATCTTGGGGCTGACTGATCAAGGCTACCCCAGTAGGCACAGGCTGAGGAGGAAATCCGGCAGCCCTCTTGAAGCGTTCTGAGAGGCCCATAAGGAATACACACCCATGGGTGTCGCCCAAGGGGCAGTGATGAGCGCCCCAAGCTTGTCCTAATTGCCAGCCTCCCACGACGGAGCTGATATGACTTTCATCTAGGCTCCTTGGTATCGGGGACCATTTCCAGCTCAACCACTTGAGATAGATGTCCAGAGTAACACTGAGCTGGCGGGTCGGGCGTCCGAGGATTAGCCCCATCAGAACCGATAACTCAATCCAGATCACGGGCCAGATCGGAGCGTCATTGCCCGAATTGCAACTGGCTGCAATCAGCCAGTTATACTTGGAGGAATGAGCCTCACTGCTCAGACAAGCTTCCAGAGCTATTTGCCGGCAATAGGCTGTCTCGCCAGCCGCATTGGTACAAACCGTTGCGTTTTGTACCGAGTTGCCAGAGAACAGGGTTGACGCTCTCTTATTTAGGCAGTCTTGTTCCGCATGAAAGCGGGGGCGCCCAATTATAGTCACGATGGACTATATGCCCCTCGGGCCCCTATCGAGGATCTGAGACAGACAACCAGCAGCGATGCGATGTCAACGCCAGGGTGAAAGTCGACTTCTCTGGTCCCTCTCTGGGGGTTATTGTTCTGGAAACAATATCTTAGCGTCTGCTTGCGACTCTACACGGGTCGGTCTGGTTCGTTACCACTTACATGAATAGTGTCCAAATTCTAAGACGATAGGGTTGACCACTAGCAGTCACAATATTGCTTGAGCTTTCAAGACAACAATGAGTTGGACTGTGGTTCAGCACGGCCTATTCTAGGCCCCCAGCAAAAGACCATTGTATTTACCCGGAAGTACGGATATCTTGCCTCGTTCACAAGAGAGCGCGGGTTCACTGTTGTGGCTCTGCCACCACAATTGACGCACCCCGAACGGTTGCCAAGGCATCGGGATCCGTGTCGATGAAGTTGCACATTATCGAGAGATTCGGCTCAAGCGGGAACGGCTTCGGGATATTGATTTGGGACGTCGAAAGAGTTTGAAGAATAAGTCAGCTGCTGTCCAGGTCAGCTTTCTGGGAGATCAAGGATGGAAACTGCTAACAAAGCGGTGTGAAGAACAAGGGTACCTGCTCAGCCAAACACCTCCATTACCTCACCTCAGGCACTGGAGCTCAACAAAGCCTCAGGCATTCCCATTGTAACGGAACAACCGATAATTTTCCGCAACCGTCTGAAGTCGACGACATGTCTTGCAAGACTGTTTATCGCCAGTCACAGGTTGTTGGTCGCGAAAACAAGGACGCGGAGATGACTGCGTCGGGCTAAGCAACAGCCGTCCAGGCGTCTAGGCCGGTCCAGGCCAGGCCTTCGTACTCAACAAGCGACAGCCACCGAGTTTCCGGTGCTGACTTAGGTATCGATCGACCAGTGCCTCACCTTGTTGCCGGCCAGCGACCAGCCAGTCATGCTGCATACGTGCAGCATCGTTGTCATTCCTAGTGTTGCTGCAAGGGAAAACAGGATCCGAGCTGGACCATTCAACCTCGAAGTTTGCTGGGCATCTCGTACGCCAGGGGATAAGCTGATGGGCAGTTCCTATACCCCCGCTCAAGACGCCGTTAACGGTACATCCGCGGGCTCGTTCCAAGACCGACCAAGATGGGCCACCATGCGGTTCGCCCGTCGCCTTCCTACAGGGGTACCAGGTTCGCAAATGCGATGAACTGGTACTGCTGCGGCATACGACCGATAGATATGCCCTAATTGCCAACGCTCCCAGAAAGGAAACACTCATGGATTGCATGGCAATCCAAGAAAGAGGTCGGTAAGGGAGGGAGGATACTGCAATGCCTCCTCGCTTGGCTCCTACACTCGAATGCCTGGCAATTTGGCTCTCTACTTCGACCGCTTGGGTGAAGAGAGAGAAGAGCGAGCGGCAAGCAAGACGGTTACAGGGCAGAACGGCTATGCACCACCTCGCACCATATCCTGGGGTCATATTTACCTAGTCTGGATACCTAGTAGGAGCGTTGACTTGCGAGAACGACAAATAGGCCATCGCGGCCTCATCAGATGACGGTTGCGCGATGCAGAAGTGCAGAGCGGTTGTATCGTCCACGCCAGCCCTATGTCGCTCATACCCTAAGACATGTTAATTTCTGCTGCAGCACTCAACCCCTGTGATTATTGCTCAAACGCCCCCTCCATCCCCATTAGATTCTACTGTCCTACGTTCGGGGTCAATCTCGCGCTAAACTCCGCAGTCCGAAAAGATACTGTTTCAGTACCTATGTACCCAGATTGAAGCAATTTCTGAGCAGCGGGAGGAGGAGTCGAGCCAAATAGGAAGACGGGAGATGCACGTCGCTTTGGGGCGATAGAGGTTTAATTCCAGAGACAGGAGACAGAATTGACAAGATAGAATCTAGACTGAAGAGCGTTGCATTGACACTATGTCATTCGAATCTTCTGGCGGTACCCAATGTATCAGGGGTGAAGCTATACCCACTCTGGGCGCCTTGTCTGAGGTTGCTAGCTACGTATCTTGAGCCGCATGCACTCCAGGGCTGGGGCAGGCGGGCCTGGGCAGTTGCCCGCTTTCTTTATGGTCTAGCCACTTGCCCCGGGCTGTCTTTATCCCAGACCACCATCTCTCCCCATTCTTCACTGTCAATCTCCTTCACCGTAGACTGCTCCTCCTCCTGCAAACACTTCTTCCCGTATGATCAAAGTCCATCTTCAGCCCTTTTCTCCCCTTCCATTTCGTGTCTACCGACACCCACATTCCGCTGCCAGTCGAGATACACCTTCACGGTCTATCCGACTTTGTTGACATCCTCCTCGGGTCTTTGCTAGAGCGAAAGTCTGTTGTCGTCTTGTCATGGGCAGCTTCGGAACAAAATTTGGTCATCTCGCCCGTCAAAGGTGGATGGTGCCTCCAAAGTCATCATGGTTGTACGAAAGCCCGCAAGCATCAATGCTTCTATGGATCTAGCTAAATGTGAGACGTGGACAAAGGAGACTCCCCGGACAGCGTCTAGGCGCATCCTTCTTCCCTTCCCCTTTCCACCCGCCATCCGCGATGGCTTCAGCCCCTCTGCCTCATGACGGCTGCCATCACGCCCGCATACGCGAGGTACACGAGCAGCTGTCTGGTGAACCCGGTGACAAGCGTCTGGATCAAGAAACCAGCTACAATCACGAATGCCACATACGTCGCCACTTCCCCAGCTGGAGACGTCACGTTAAGGGCCTGTATGGCAACGGGCGCAGCAACGAAGACGCCAACAAAGCAGTTGAACGCTCCAACAATGGCGAATCGTATGTATCCCATCGGAACATAGTACAGGCTGTACCCGCCACTCTCCTCGATGTTCGAACTGATCGCATTCTGACGCATTGTTAAAAGATTACCAGCAGATTGACTAGGTGCCTCTGCTTACCACAATGCGTTGAGCCAAGGGCCTGTGAAGGAAGACATTGAACGTTTGCTCAAACTTGTCGACGTTATATATCAACGCCCAGTCTTGGTCAGCTGCGTTGAGATGAAGCCCTTGTCCCTCGCTCCAACTGTCCCTGGCTTGGGGCAATACGTTGTTCAGGAGGACGCTTTTTGGTTCGTCGAACCCAAGAATTTCGCTGACTTGGCAGCCGAACTGATCTTGAAAGCATATTAGCCATGTTTTCAGCAAGATTAGGCCAGCACCAGTGTGTACGATAACGACCGAGCCTCGTCATGAACTTCTCGTTGAATTCTTCGACACCGTCGTCGCCCGCAAGGACCATCCGTCTCAGGACGCTACCCTCTTTTTCCAGATAATTCGCCTCCAAGTCCATGGATAATGAAGTGAGAGCTATAAAACGGCGGACGATAAATTGTGTCGGGTCACTCTCCTTCAGCCCTGCAAGGTCCAGTACGCCTTTGCCGGGGCCTGCACCATCAGTCTTGGTATCTGAGAAGCATAACACCTAATTGGTAGAGGCTCACCATCTTGGTCAACTTCATGGCCTTCGGGATCTGATCCTAAGGCGCGCTGGTCAGTTCATCTTGTCGGGTTCTTATTTGCGCTACGAACCTTGAGGCGCTGTCTCGTCGTTTATCTGAGGAGACCCCCCGGTGTTATGTTGAACTGTCAAGCCATCCATGGTGTTTGGGGTCCCCTGTGTGGGATTTGAAACATTGGTGAGGGGCATAGCAGAAAAGGGTACTTGGGCGGTACGTTGCTAAACCCGGTGCAAACCACAGATCTGAGGCGGTCAATTATTGCGGCCGAAGCGATGGCTATTTATCTTTTGAGGCCCAAAACATCTTCGAGCGTCCGGACGTCATAATACTCTTCGACCTGACATTCTTCACGGCCATTCAGCTAGTTGCGGAATGCTCAATGGACGCGGTGTCCTACACCACAATGGACGCACAGCCTCCGAAGCCTGGAGTATGCATAGATGGGCGACAGAGGCTCGAATTCCAGTTGACGTCCGTCATCGCATACAGACCAGAGCGAATGACAGCCAAGGCCTTGAGGCTCTGCCAATTGCCTGAAGATGCCTTGCAGCACGTGAAGGCTGTCCAGAGCCACGAGATTATGGCTACGAGTACCATCTTTGTATCTCCAAGTCTCCGTGCTTTCTCGCCCCCAATTTGTCCAAGTGAGCCGCTGTCAAAATAGCCGGCGCGGCAATTCATGCCAGTGGAACCCACCGTCTTCCTGCACGGTTGTCTAGATTCACAGGGGTTTGCACTACATGCCAACTTTACTAGGAATTGGAACCGAATTGAAGCAAATGGAAGAGAAGCAAGCGTGGCCGGATAGATTTGAAGCATGTCTAGGGGTGAACATGCTGAGTTGGCTTTTAACCGTCTATCTACTTTTCACTCCTATCCCGTCTCGCAGATCACAGTGACAACAGGTTGTAGCTGGCCTTTGACCCGCAATTCTCATTGGATAGTGCTTCGATATACCTTCAGAATGTACGCCTACTGTATCTGCAAACTCCCTCCTTCGCCACACGTCCAAGTACCAATGCCCAAGAAAGACGACTTGGAGCTGTTTAAAACATGACTGTTAGTTTCCCCCTCACAAAAGAGGGCTGACTTCGTAGAACGTACACATCATGGAGATTATTGGTGAAATCTCCGAGCGTTGGCAAAATTTGGAAGGCATTGACGGTCGAGCAGACGTCTGGCGCCTTTAGGTTTTAGTTGTTGTTGTTGTTGTCGTCGGCGGCGGACGCGGACGCGAAATGATGATGTGTCTCCTTCCCGGAGGCATTGAGTTTGAGGACGACGGGTAGTGGCCAAGAAAAGAAAAGAGTAAGGAAGTGCGGCTGTGTCTGGACTGTCGTAGATAAGACAGTGAAGAGAGAAACAAGGCCACGAAAGCAAAGGCAAGCTGGGCATTTTATAACTGCTCACCATGTGCTCACGATCCTTCTTCATCCACTCTTCCCTCACCAATTTCAAGGCGAGCAAGTCTCGCTTCCTCCTCATGAATGACCTCGCCGCCCGCTTGAGGATAAGAAAAGAGCAGTGTCAAATATGACAAGCTCGTATGCAATACAAGAGAAGAAAGCATGGCTCCGCTTCGGCTTACACGCCCACTGCTTTGTGCCATGGAGAAACGCCCTCTCCACAGAGCAAATACGACGCTGAAGCCGTCTCGGCGGCGTTCCCCCGGTCGATCTAGGTTACAAAAACACAGGGCCCCTTGTCTGATGAGCCGATCCGAGGAGACTAGTGGCCGCTAAAGATAAGTGTCACTCCAGAGGGCATTGAGTGCGAGGAGAGCGCCTATCAGGGGAGCGTTTCGAATTTAGAGTGGCAGGTAGATCTTTCAGCGGGGTTTGGGGCATCCCAAATTCTCTCAAGAGATTGCCTTCGGCCGTCGAGGTATTCCATTAAAACATAAGGCTTGAACGACCTTCCTCGCGGGTGAGCCTCCGATGCTCCCAACCGGCTTTCACGGACAGACTTGGCCTGGAATCAGACATGAGGCTGCCTCAACGTCTGATGCTGCCGCTGCATCGGGCGAGCAAGCTTGCGGAATGGCTGGGCTGGCGGGATAACAGCAGGGCGTTCTCGCGGCAACCTCTGCAGCTGTACCGCTCAATTGAAGGGGAAACTAAAAGTCTGCCTTACGAGTGCCACGCCCTTGCGAGACAACAAGTCACGACCCGCTCCCAAGGAAATGATGCATCAGTTCCATGCTTCTCTCTCGGCGGTCTCTTGTCTGGTGCCAAGGCGATGGTGATGACACACGGAGTTATGTTTCAAGGGGTTTGCGGCCGTTCAGCCAGAGGGACAACGCCACCACATGTGAGGAAGTTCGCATTCAGTGTTAGTAGATGCTACTCCAGACTTCTGCATAGCTGATGCTAGCCAGCATTGTAGCCGTGCGCGCTGCGCTTCGCTCCACGATCCTGCGACCACCCCATGCATTACTGCCGGTGATGGGCGCAAAAGAACCTTGCTGTTACCCCGGACACTCTGGGGTTAGTATGAGAGGGCCAAAGCGCTCCCCGGTTGCAAGTGGGACGATGATGGCCTTGGTGGAGGGGTTCTTTCAGCCTCAAGATGCTCTTCGCAGCAACTGCCAAGGCCCGCACTCTCGACGAAAGAAGGCATCGGCGCCATTACCGGTGCAAGCAGCGCCTCTAGTCCGCGGTCACCTATGGACTAGCTCGAGGATCGGCACGGAAAGCCAGGATCAGAGGCTTTTCTCTCACCGTCACAGTGCGGCTCAACCCCTGGAGAGGATATGTGCGAGCTCTGAGTCGACATGTCATGCTGTTCAATAATTATGAAGACGCCCTGGCCGGCATAACCAGCCCTCGTCTCTTCTCTCTTCTCTTCTCATTTGCTTGGTCCTCTACTTCTTGCTCGCGCTGAGGCCGGTGCCACCCAACTCGACGGAAGACGGGCCAACTCACGCTTCCGAGATGCCGCTACCAAAATAGAGAGCACGAATCCATAACGCGAGGAGGGAACGGAGACAGTGATCCGAACAGCGAGCCAGGTGGGTAAAAGAACATCTGGTGAGTTGCGAATATACACCATGCCGACCTAACATAATAAGCAGTTAGATTGATGATCAAATATTATAAAATGGTTAGAGCTTTACTTGACTTGAGACTCGACCTTTGATCAACTCTTCCCGAGTCGCCTGGTCTCTCTGATGCATTGTTCCAACCGCGTGCGAGCCTAGTTTGTGAGATCCAGGTCAGCACAGATTAAGACCGTCGCATGTCAGGTCCCTAGCTCGCTTGAGGTACTACTTCCAACAATGGGCTCTTCTTGGACGCTAGCATCGGGCGTATGCACCCTGGTCCAAAAAGCATTAGCGTCTACCTCATGCAAGCAGATGCAGTAGCCGTCATACAGTGCCTTGTACCTGGCACTTCATACATGTCCAACCGACCTTACTCGTCTGACCATCCAGCCGCCTTTTCATCCTCCTCCGCCTCTCTCCACTCTTCAGGGGTTGTATGCAGAACCGTGGCAACGGCAGTGAAACCGGCCCATATCTCTCCACATAGGGCTAGATGGATGACTTGTGTGGCCAGGAAGTTCGTCGCAGAAGTGAGATTGAGATGGCTCAGCAAGTTGCTACCGCAAACATGAGAACAAGGAAGGCCGAGTCGCAGTAGGAACGTCCGTGCGACTAGGCGTAGCGCCATTGCTTCATAAGGCGCTGTCAGTAGCCTAATCACGGCGTCGGAAAATACATGAGTAGCGATCAAGGGAGGCAGCTGGGTCAGCATTGTATCGTAGTACGTTGTTTGCGGGACCAGTGCACTTCTAGCATCGCTCGCGCTGGCTCGTAACTCGGCAGACCATAATCCCGGGGGCGCCGCATCGTTCGATTCGCTAGCCTCGACGTCAAAGCTTATGAGGGTGGCAGAGACGCCCTCGTTGTCCTCCTCATCGCTGTCATACTCGTCCCCTCGCGCCGAGAATGTGCTCGCTCGCCGTACAGCTTCTACTGGACCGTCACTCGGTACCTGTCCATCCACAGCCCTAAGGGGTGAAGCATCATTGTTCACGCCTCGGCTCTGGGGCTGCTCCGTCCGAGTGGCTCTTTCGGCCGGCACCCAGGTGGGTATGATGCCCGGAGATCCTGTATTAGGGAGCTTTCGGAAGATGCGCCCCCAAACTTGCGGCCGCCAATCGCGTACCATGCGTTGTGTCATTACCCAGACAAGAAAAGGTGCTGCTGAGATGCAAACCCCCCCGACCCATTGCAGGATAGACTGAACGGAAAAGCCAGTGAGTGGCGGAGGAGCGGGAATAGGCGAGCCTTGGGTAAAGGGGATGAAGAAGGAAAGGCTAGGAAGAAAATTGCTGCTGGAGATGATACCGAGTCTTTGCAATGCCGCGTAGAGCTCAAGGTTGACTCGCACGTACGACCAGACTTCGTGGACGCTAACAGAAAATGAGTTCCCAGTAATGACGCGATAGTTTGCGATTCAAACTCACAACCGAAGTGCGGTCACCCTATCCGGACGATCTCTCCACAGCGAAGACATTTGGCGTTCTGTATAACTACTGAGAAGGCTCGTAGGGGCGCCAGCCGTGATGTTCCTAGTGAATGAAAAGTCTTTCCTGGACTGCTGATACAGAGACCAGAAGGGGATGTGGGAATATCGTTTATAAATCTGTCCATGTTAGTCGGTAGAAGTCAAACCAGTGCTGGCAAAACAAACCAAGATGCGCTGGCGAAGACCATCCAGACCGAAAGCACCAACTGCTTCGACACAGCGCAGTGCTGAGACAGCAAGGTTGAAACCGACATCCTCCTCGTACATGGCATGTCGTCGATTGGATTCAGCTTCCGGGTTCGAGTTTGGGTTCTCTTGCTCGGCAACACCAATGACAAGCATGACTTCGTTGTGAGATCTGATAATGTCTCTGTTGATCCTTTTTGTGTCGGGATTGGTTGGCCGGCCTCTATGGTCATACTGCTGCGCCGGCTCGCCATTTTGCTGGTCACCAGCATCGCCATCCCAGTCTACTACATCGTCGTAAGGAGAACGGCCCTGTTGGCGTCAGCAGTCGCCTCATCATGGGCAAGTAGTTGCATCTCTCACCAGCGCCTGGGCCGTCAGGGGGCCTTGCATGCCCATGATGAAAAGAGACCCACTATGCGAACAGGCTCATCTGACGAACATGCAACGGCTTCATTGACTTATATGTTGTTGAAGTGAAAGTTGCAGGCTATTTTGAGGTAAATACGACTTTTGCGAGATGAAATCGTGATTGAAGTTGTCGAAGGACCGTTGTCATGATGCTAGCTCAGGTGTGACCTGGGGTAAGCGGCTGCCTCTGATTTGTCTTACATAATGCAGTTTTGCACCAATCAGCAGCAGGCGCCGAAAAAAAATCTAGAATAGCAACTGCAACAGCCATGAGAGTCTCCTCTACATCGCCTTCTCGTCAATTCACCACCGCAGCTGCACAATGGCAAATAAACAGCCGTTGAAGACGACGTTTGGCGTGGACCATGTCATCCGCCCAATATTCACCGGAGGATCAGTATCAATATCTCTCGTCAATGGGGCTCGCATCCTGGCGACAGTCCTCGGCGAGGACGCAGTGTTGACTGATCCAGCAAACGGCAAACATCTCGCACAAGTTGAGGGCGTAAGAAACACTTCCAACTCTGCAACACAACGTGGCTGACGCTTCACAGGACGGAGAGCTCATTTCTACTCTGACTTGTGAGCTTGCCCGATGTTTTATTTGACAGGCCTAAATCCGAACTGACACATTACAGTGACGCCCTCCGGCTCTCATCTCATCATCTGCTCACGATCCTTGTCCATGAGAATTTTTGCGCTAAAGCGATCTCAAGAAGATGGAACTATCGAAGCCACCCTCATCCGAACTGTCAAGGCACATGGCACCCCAGTTGTCGTCCTTGCTGTTGACCGGACCAGCACGTTACTAGCTACGGGAGGTACCGATGGGGCCGTCAAAGTATGGGACATCGCTGCCGGCTATGTCACTCACACTTTCCGTGGATCTTCTGTCCTGGTATCGGCGCTTCACTTTTTTGAGGTTGCTGCTCGCTCAAACGAGGCCGCTCAGTCGCGCAAGGGAAGGAAATCCACGCATCAAGAGGATTCCGACGATGAGGAGAACGCGAGCACAATCAACTTTAGGCTTGCTTGCGGTAGCCAAGATGGCAAAGTCCGAGTCTGGGATTTGCACAAGCGTAATTGTGTCGCCAATCTGGACTCTCACGTCTCCGACGTTCAAGGGTTGGACTATTCGCCAGAGCAGCACGCCTTGGTCACGGCAGGCAGAGACAAGACATTGACCTGGTGGGATGCCAAATCTTGGAAGATTCGCAAGGTGGTGCCTTGTTTGGAGCTTGTCGAGGCGGCGGGCTTCATCGACGACGGGCAACTCACGTACTCAGCGGGTGCGAACGGCTGCCTCCGTATTTGGGATACGGACACAGGTAAAGAGCTCACTCAGCAGCAGGCTGCCAAGAGCGAAGAGGAGGGTATTGTTTCAGGCATTTACCGGCCTGGCCTTCCTTTCATCCTTCTTATCCAGGTCGACCATACCCTCGCCCTTTACCGACCCCCCAAGAAGGCGGACGCCTCGTCGCTCTCGGCACTGGAGCCATTCCGAAGGATATCCGGTACTCACGACGACATCATTGACTTGGGATACCTACTTCCGGACCGCTCAATGGTTGCCCTGGCTACAAACTCGGAAGATGTTAGACTGGTGTCTGTTTCCGAGAACAAGGCCAGTGAGGGGGAGATAACGTGGGGCTCGGACTCTACCCCTTATTTTGGACAAGACGTTGCACTTCTCAAGGGTCATGACGAGATTATCATCTCTCTAGACATCGACTGGTCAGGCCACTGGATTGCAACAGGCGCCAAGGATAATACCGCTCGACTTTGGCGTATTGACCCCGCCAACAATTCGTACACTTGCTGGGCAACATTCTCCGGTCATGCTGAATCTCTGGGTGCTGTCGCGCTTCCCAAGGGAGTTCCCCCTGAATCATCCCAAGCGCGTACTGACCCTCTCAATCATCCTCCCGCTTTCCTGATTACAGGTTCTCAAGACCAGACTGTGAAGAAGTGGGAAATCCCACGAACACCCCAGCAAAAGAGCGGTTCCCGCGCTGTCTTTACCCGAAAAGCCCACGACAAGGATATCAATGCCATCAACGTTCATCACTCGAGTCAGCTTTTTGCATCAGCGTCGCAAGATAAGTCAGTCAAAATCTGGTCAGTAGAGGAAGGCGAAGTCCAGGGCATCCTGCGTGGTCACAAGCGCGGTGTCTGGTCAGTCCAGTTCTCTCCTGCGCATATGCCAGCTATTCAAGGCGAAGACGGCCCTGTCACCGGAAAGGGCGTTGTTCTCACAGGTAGCGGTGACAAGACTATCAAGCTCTGGAATCTTGCCAACTATGCTTGTGTCCGAACTTTTGAAGGGCACTCCAACAGTGTCTTGAAGGTCGCGTGGCTAAACATGCCCTCTAGCCAGGACCAGTCAAAGAAGCGAGTTCAGTTTACTAGTGCTGGCGGTGATGGTCTTGTCAAGGTTTGGGATGCCAACTCTGGTGAGACCGAGTGTACTCTGGACAATCACGAGGACCGAGTTTGGGCTGTGGCTGTCCACCCAGAGAACAACACGATTGTATCTGGTAGCGGTGACTCGACTGTCACCTTCTGGAAGGACACTTCGGCAGAGACCCAAGCCACGGCGTCACAGGCTGCTTTGAAAATGATTGAGCAGGAGCAGGAGCTCGAAAACCACATCCACGCCGGATCTTTCCGGGAAGCCATCACCCTAGCACTACAACTCAACCATCCAGGACGACTTCTAAGTCTGTTCACCTCAGTCATCACAACAAATAACCCTGACAAGGGCAGCCTGAGCGGCTTAAAAGCTGTGGACGAAGTGCTGGGCAGCCTATCTGACGAACAAATCTTCCTCCTCCTTTTAAGGCTACGAGACTGGAACACGAACGCGCGAACGGCACCGATAGCACAGAGGATCTTGTGGACTCTTATTCGCAGCTATCCAGCGTCCAAATTCTCAAACCTCTCAGTGAAGGGGGCCAAGGGACAGAAGAGCCTGCAGGACGTGCTGCACGCCATTCGAGTTTACACGGAGAGACATTACAAGCGTACCGAAGAGCTAGTTGACGAGAGTTATCTGGTGGAATATACCCTGCAGGAAATGGATGATTTGGCGCCTGTGATGGACGAGGAGGACGTGTTGGTGAAGGAGACGGGTGAGGATGTCATCATGGCTGGATAGATAAGAGCGGCCCATTAGCCCGTTTTGTTTCTGTGGAATCAACCGATCAGTTGCGCATGGTCATATTCGCATATTAATTGGAGTACCAAGGATATAGATAAAATTTTGTCTTCGTTGTTCCCAAATAATATTGTTCTCATGCTTGATATCATGGCTGGCCGGCCCTGGTGTTTTATCGAGTTGAAGCCTGAGCTGATAGCGGGTCATGTACCTGAGCTTCAAGGCTCCACTAATACCCGTCACAGGTCGTTCCTTCATCCTCGCAGCCAGTCTTCCATCTACGACATCAAATTTCGACCGAGCTTCAGCGACGCCGCAACAGGTTCCCACCAGCGCATTCAAGGTACTCGGGGACAAACCGCGCTGATACCCTTTTGGAGTCCTACTCTTGCGCTCGACAATGGCCAAGCGCCAGGCGTCAGAGGCCCTCGACGACCTCGTTGGCTCGCCCGCATCCAAGAAGTCTCGACTTGGCGATATCGATTCCCCCCAGGAGAACGGTGCCGACATCGAGCTCCACCGTGAAGAGGCTGCAGCGCATACGAACGGCGATGCGCAAGATGTCGGCGATGATTTCGACGACGATGAGCCAGTAGCTGCCGCGCCCATACGGCAATCAGCGCCCACAGACGGCTACGACGACCTCTACCTCGATACCATCGATCGCAACGTGCTCGATTTCGACTTTGAAAAGCTCTGCTCCGTGTCCCTCTCCAACATCAACGTGTACGCCTGTCTGGTCTGTGGCAAGTACTTCCAAGGCCGCGGCCCCAGGTCCCACGCCTACTTCCACTCCCTCGACGAGGACCATCACGTCTTCATCAACCTCGAGACACAGCGCGTCTACGTCCTGCCCGAGGGCTACGAGGTCAAGAGCCGCGCCCTCGACGACATCAAGTACGTGTCCGACCCGCGCTACTCCAAGAAGGAAGTAATAGAGATGGATCGCGCGCGCCGCTCGAGCCACACCCTCGACGGAAAGGAGTACACGCCAGGGTTCGTGGGTATGAACAACATCAAGGAGAACGACTATCTCAACGTGGTAGTGCAGGCTCTCGCACACGTAGCGCCGCTGCGGAACTACCTCCTCCTCGAGGACTTCTCGGACAAGTCAGAGCTCGTCAAGCGATGTAGCATTCTCATCCGCAAGATCTGGAATCCCCGCGCCTTCAAGGCCCACGTCTCGCCCCACGAGCTCCTCCAGGAGATCTCCCTCCGCTCCAATAAGCGCTTCACCCTCACGGTGCAGTCTGACCCCGTCGACTTCTTCTCGTGGTTCCTCAACAACCTCCACCTCGGTCTCGGTGGCAGCAAGACCAAGCCCGGGAGCTCCATGGTCCAGCGCACGTTCCAGGGCAAGATGAAGGTCGAGTCGCAGGCCATCACGGCGCGCGCCGACGCCAGCGATCGCCTACGTTTCGAAGATGCAGACGTCAAGGTCGACATTGTGCGCTTCCTCCTCCTAACTCTCGACCTCCCCTCGGCCCCCCTATTCCAAGACGAGCTTGAGAAGAACATCATCCCCCAAGTCCCCCTGACCACAATTCTCACCAAGTACGACGGCCAACGAGCACAAGAGCACCATGCCCAGCGCAAGCGTTATCGTCTCATGCACCCTCTTCCCCCCTACCTCGTCTTTCACGTCAAGCGTTTCTCGCAGAACAAGTTCGTCTCGGAGCGGAACCCCACCATCGTCACCTTTGACGCGCGCAACCTCGATATGTCTCCCTATGTTGAACCCAATCCGCGCGAGTGGCCCCCTGGCGAGCCTATCTGGTATGACCTCGTCGCCAACGTTGTTCACGAGGCGGTGCGAGTACGCGAGGATGTGGTGGACAGTGGTGAGGAGCGCAAGACATGGAAGGTCCAGCTCAAGAACAAGGCGACGGGGGAGTGGGTGGTGTGTCAGGATCTATATGTGGACAAAGTCCAGAGCGAGCTTCTATACCTGGGCGAGACCTATCTCCAAGTATGGGAGCGCAGGAGGGAGCCGAAGGGAAAGGGCAAGGGGGCAGCGTCATGACGATGAGCCAACAATAGAGCCCATTCACAGCAAAAATGTAATATCACGCTTTCATGATCCAAAAAGTCTTGTTCTCGAGCGAGAAATAGCAGCCATCAAAGCTCGCTCTGTGATTGTAGCTCTCGCTAAGAAATCCGCAATTGGGCGAGCCACGCCTGGCCGCAGGTAGCTAGTAATACACTATCCATAGACAAAGACCATAATCATGAGTCTCGCCAGTCGTATCCAGCCGTTTTCCTCATATCCGGTCGTTCCACCAGCCTACCCTGATACCTCATGAACACATAATGCGCGACCCCCATCCAGAAGAAGCCTCCAGCACCCGCCAACTAAAGGGTGATCGCAAAGGCAAGATACCAAATCAAGATGTTAAAAACAAAGACGACGTCCAGAGCCCGAGGGGGGAGCGGGCCCGGTCGATAATACAGTACAGATAATGCATGAGGCGGTGAGGGAGACTGTCCAGAACAGCCTAACACTAGGACTGCTCTGAGGGCTGCTTTGACACACCACCCGTGTGGCGCTTGTCGTGGTGGTGGTGCTGGCCGGCCTTTTCACGGCGCTGCTCCTCGATGGCTGTCCGTTGCTGGATCGAGGAGTCGTGGCTCTTGAACTCGACCCGAGTGTTGGGCGGGAAGTTGAGGACATGCTTCATGGTTTCGCTGTTCGTCTGTTAGTTTATATCGCAAATCATGCGCAGATAGAGACTTACCGGATCTTGATGACTCGGCCACCATCAGTTCGAGTCCAGATACTTAAAATGTCTTCTCCGTTCCTTACGCTGAGGACGGCGCCACACACATCGTCG
This sequence comes from Fusarium decemcellulare, assembly GCA_013266205.1. NCBI lineage: Eukaryota > Fungi > Ascomycota > Sordariomycetes > Hypocreales > Nectriaceae > Fusarium > Fusarium decemcellulare. The sequence continues at coordinate 32,497 of JAAGWO010000524.1, forward strand.
CCCGCATCGCCAAACTGATCGCCAATGAGAGAGAGCATAAGATCCTCCCAGTATCGATCAGCCACACCCTTCTTCATCCGAACCACCCACTTGCCACCTTTCTTGTTCACCTCATCCTCCCAGATTGGGCGGACTCCCTTCTTGAACAGATGAAAATCCGACACAACCGGAAGGGTCGAGGGACGCTTCAAGTACGAGAAGATTTCCCAAAACTCCTCCACTGTCCGCACAGTGGCAATCTCGTGTAGAGTCTTCTCGTACTCGATGAAACCGTGCGCCTTGGAGATCGGGGGTCGGTACCAGAAGGTCCAGGCATCTATCAGTGGATGCGATAGGGGAGCGGCGGGGGAGGTCGTTTTGTTATTCTCGGAGATAGAGGCCATGCCAGGGGCCTTGCCCAAAGCCTTTGACGAGTCCTTAGACTGGCCAGTCTTGGGCACCGCGGAGCCCATAGCCGAGTCGAAAGGATTGGCCGATGACTTTGGGGTCTTAGCCGAGCCAAAGGAGGCAAAGGCTCCAGAGCCTAGGCCAAAGGCACTGGAGGCGCCGCTAGTAGGTGATACCAGGCCACCTCCAGGTGTGGTGGTGTTGAAGGGGTTTGGTTTGCTCGACGACGGGGTATCGCCGCCTTGGCGCTTAGAGAAGGAGGCATTGCGACTGAAGGAATCACCACTGGACCCTTGACCGGGTGTTGAGAGGGAAAGCTTGCCGGAGCTAGAAGAGCTAAGGAAACGGTTGGCCACTTTCCTTTGTAAACACAAGACAGAGGGGGACTTACTTTGTGCGGCGGGTCCAGAGGTTATCCATCAGACTGAATGGGACAGGTTTTGCCTGCAAATAGGTAGGGCGGGGAAGTCGCCTGTCAAGGGCGCCTCGGAGATGGACGGAGGAAGGGGAAATAGAGGAAGCGTGTGCGACGTCGGTTGCTCGAGCAGGACAAGATTCGGAGACGAGAAGGCAGACTGTGTTGGAAGCGCGAGACAAGTTGGCGATGAAGGCCCTTTGGGAGGTTACACGGGCTCGAGCGAGGTCGAATGAGGGGGCGAGGAAGGATAGCGGGAGAGGGAAGCTGGTATTTTTCTCTGCGGATATTGTGCGGCACTGCGGTCGGGAAGGTATGTCGGGTATCGAGATGATCGAGGCGAATTCGGAGTCGGTGGGAAATGTGAGAGTGGTAGAGGCGGCGTTTTTGGAGCTGTATGTGAATGGAAGAAATCTTGATGTTTGGGGAATTTTGGCTCAGAAAGGTTGCGAGAGGGAAAGATGGAGGGAAGAAATTCTAGCAGCCCACGTTAGTGCCTGCCAAAAAATTCCGGACGAGTCGCGTAGGTAGGGGCAGGAGGTAGCTCCCTGGTAGCTGCCTCGCATACCCTGGGGCGATCGATACCTGAGAGGTACCCCAGTCTACCCGCTCCCAGAGCCTCTCTCCAGAGATAAAGCCCTGGAGTCTGGCACAAGACGCTGAGAACCCTCGCTGTAAGTGCCCCTGTGGCCTGGCTCCACCAGCCCGCCCATCCCCAACCCCCAGGCACTTGGGGACCCATGGCCCTGGCGTCAGAGGGCATTCAGCGCCGGAGAGTGACACCATTGGAACGCTGGCCGGGGCTCTCCCTAGCGCCTTTGGAGGCTGTTTAGCCGCCGCCAGTGCTGGCTTCTGGAAAGGTTTCATCCCACATCATCACACGAGATCTGCACAACTGAAGAAGGAAAAAGCAACAAAACGGTAGCTACCATGCCGCACATGCAATGCTGACGAGGTTACAATTCAGGTTAGGCATATTGGGGCCAGCGCCTTCAAACAACCCAAGACAAATCAGTCGTCACTGACGTTTGTGGTGTGAAAACCGTAACCTTCCTCGGAGGTTGGTAGCGGAGCGACCGGAAGACTTGCTGGGCATCAGGCATCTAATTCATGATCCATGCCTACGTTGTGGCCATTCTTCTACGCAGCTAGTAGACTGAATTCATTATTCCTGCAAAGTTATTATGTTCATGAAACCCTCCAGGCCACGGCTATTTACACTGCTAAATCAAACAAGAAAGACAAAAAAGGCATGCTCCTCCTCATGGTTCGACGGCCGAGGGGTTGTTGACTCACTCGGTCTCGAAGCCCGGCTCCGAGATATGAAACCCGGCCAGACATCATCTCAAGACCCCCTGCCCCATGGAGGAACGGGTGATCATGACCTCAATTGCCAGCCTCCAGTTGCGGGACTACCTCGCAGATATGTGGGTTATCAGAAGCTTCCCTTGATTAATTGCCGGGCATTATATCTTGGAACCCATTGCTTAATATTCGTGCCAATTTGCGCTCTCAGCATCTTTATGAACTCATTCAACTCCTACTCTCATGACAGGCTCCTCAATAAGGCTTAGCGTTAAACCCCAAACCACGGAGCTGGGAGTAATTTCCAATTGAAGTGCCAGACATGGTACCTCAACTCCATTAACTAACATGAACCACGAAGCTAAAAGACCATTGCCATGTCGTGATGCAGCAACGTTGTTTCAATTGGTTCAATTTGATGCATAGCTGCATGCAGGAACGCCAGACCATCGGAGTCTCAAGTTCCATCTTGTCTCACAGCCTAACGAGCGCCACAGAGTCCCGCCGGGGTCCGAAAACGCGGGAATAGCTCGAGCACTTATAACTTGACTAACACGTGAGGTTGGCATTTAAACGAACGTATTGCAAGTGAGTTTGGAGCCTTGGCTACCATGCAGCTATTGTTGTTCTCGAATAACTCCAAATTCCGATCTGCCATAGCACAAGGGTATATCTCATGAGCCCCCTTGGCCGTGGTCAGAAAACACAGGGCTAATGAGAGACTTTCATGCCATAGCAAGTCCAAAGCTATGATTTTTCAGGAAGACCTAAGACCATAGAGTATGCAAAGATATTTGTACTACTGACATAAGATTTAAGTCAGTCTTGACTTAAAATTGAGGTAAATTATGACTATGATGTATTTGCTCATTCCTCAGGTTTTTGTCTACAGGGAGACCCCGTCCATTCTGAGAGTGAGTACCTGTGGCGGTGCGCCGGCCGAACAGCCACCGGCCCCGCCAAAGTGGCGGCCGAATCCTTATCGTCACCTTATCGGCGAGCTCCAGAAAAAAAAGTCTAGTGCAAAGCTCAACCACCGACCGACCCATCACCTCTTGAACTCAGCCTCGAGTCCCCCAAGGCACGACGACAAATCTTTATTATATTCCGCTGTCTTTACCGTCGCAATGGGTGTCACTCGCACAAAAACCGTCAAGAACAAGCACGCAGGCGCCGTTGCTGGCAGCAAGTCGTCCAAGCGCTCCGCCCCCGATGGCATCGTCAAGTCCAAGAAGCAGAAGGGCACCCCGCCATCCAAGCAGGTCAAGGACCGGGGTCGCGAGGCGCTGCTGAGGAAGTTCAAGAACCCCAAGAAGCGCACATACACGGACGAGGAGCTTGGGATCCCCAAGTTGAACACAATCACCCCAATTGGCGTCGTCAAGCCCAAGGGGAAGAAGAAGGGCAAGGTTTTCGTCGATGACAAGGTATGGCGCGACGGTTTCCCAGTCACGAGACGATGCTGACGTGGATATAATTTACAGGAGAGCATGAGCACTATTCTGTCCCTCGTCCAGGCGGAGAAGAACGGCCAGATCGAGTCCAAGATGATCAAGGCGCGCCAGATGGAGGAGATTCGCGAGGCGCGCAAGGTCGAGGCTGAGAAGAAGGAGCAGGAGAGGAAGAACAAGCTCGAGGACACCAAAGACTCTCTGAGAAAGAAGCGAAAGCGCAAGAGTGCTGGCGATGAGGAGAGTCTCAAGGAGATCACCTCCACTGGCACCAAGGGGGCCAAGGCCAAGAAGCGCGTGTCGTTCGCATAAGGCTGCAAGCATGAGAGGCTATGAAAATTTGGAGTTGTTGCATGGCTCGGCGCTAGGAGTTTGGCCCAAGGGCTGGTGTTTGGGCCCTCTGATGATTTCACTGGATTCGGCGTGAAAGACGGTAGTTGAATCGTGGCTGCTTCTACGGGTGCAGATCAAATCAAACCAATGGAACAAAGCTTTCAGATTAGCATCACGTTCGCACTATCTAACATCCCTCTGTCTATATGAGTGTCCATGCCATGTCTACTATACAATTCTATCTAAGAATTCCCAATATAAATGGAGAAATGTCCGCCTCGAACTTTCCAGGAGGTAGAATCGCCCGCAGGACTGCGTCTTGTTTACTAATCGTCCACAATCACCATCTTGCGCCGCATGGGGCTATAGGCGTGTCCTCTGGCATATTTAGGATCATCCAACTCTGACAAGGGCTTCAAGCTATCATGATCAGTGTTGAACGCCAAAAAGTTCAAAAAGTTTGCAACCTGGAGGCAAGTTTAGCTCATGAGCAGTAACTAAGTGGATAATTTGGGATAAAACCTACCGGCTTGGGGAACCATCGACCACCGCCCATCTCAAACCAACAGAGATGGCCACCGAGTGAAGTAGTCAGGAGAATAGTATTGGGGTTCTGCTGGAATTCCTCAAAAGGGATTGCCTCCTTGACAGCAATCTATCAAATGTGAGCTGGAGCATGTATCATTATTGCAGGCGGGACTTACAGGGTCGTCGGTTGAGTTGACAGCCAAGAAGGGGATCTTGATGGATAGAATAGCGTCGGTCGACGACGCATCTCGATAATATGCGTATTCGGTGGGATATCCCCAAATAGGGCACCTACACATGGTCAGATTCAACTCACGATAGCTCGCCTTGTCAACATACTGGATCAAGCGATCAAACTCGTTCAGGTAGGTAATGTCCATGACAGCATCAACGTCAACGGTGCTATACTTCTCCAGCTCCTCCCTGTGTGTCCGCGCAAGCTCTTTCAATGCACCTGCTCAACATTAGTTAGGGCTCCAACAGATGGACCAGGGTGTCCTCTACTCACCACCCATCACTCGCAGGTAAACCTCCCTGCCAATGTAGCTATTTTGGAGGATCTTGCTAGAGACTTCGAGGTTGAAAGGATTGGAGCACACGACAGCACCCTTGAGAAGGCAATCCGCGCCCTCTTCGCCACAGTACTACATCAAACTTGGTGAGCAAGCCAGCTGAAATTGTGGGAGCCTGCCCAAAAGCTTACGTTGGTGAGCATATTGGCACCAAGAGAAAATCCGAGGCCAAACAAAGGGCGGTTAGGAAACTTTTCCTTGAGCCATTTCACCGTCTAAGTTGATGTCAGCAGCGTTGCTTCAGCCGCCACCACCATCACCCATACATACCTGGCGGATATCCCATGTTGCCCGTGCGTTGTACAACACACCGCTCGTGATCTTGCTTCGGGCGCAACCTCGCGAGTTGACGACGCAGGCCTCCCAGCCACCCTCGCCAACCAAGGGCGCAATCGCCTCTCGCAGGTAAATCTCATGAGAACCACCAGAGAGGCCGTGCAGCACAACGAGCATTGGCTTGTGGTCGTCAGAGCCAAGGTTCTGCAGCTCCTCGTTGGTGTAGTAGACGGTCCGTCGCGACAGCGTAGGGTCCTCGTCGTCGAAGGGCTCAACAACAAAATCGACGGCAAAGGTTCCCCGGTAGGTCTTGTGGTCGGCGTCAAAAATCTTGCGCCTATAGTAGATCTTGGGGCCGGCGGGCTTGGTGGCCGTCCACATGGTCTGCAGATGGCCGTTGAAGAGCAGGGGATTCAGGTAGCATGGCGGCGTCACTTTTTCGCAGATGGTGAGGAGGTCGGTTACCCGTCCATCTTTCTCCCGCACCGTCCGCGGCGATGGCGCGTGGGTGAAGTCGATCTCTGCTTGACCGAACCAGTCCATGACGGAGTCGTAACGTTATGCGACAAGAGTCTGCGTTGGCGACAACAGAACACAACCCGAGAGACGGCGGCGCTGGTTGTTAGTCGCGGATGGCTCCAGGGTCGGCCACTGACTGCTCTGCTACGAGGGTCAAGGAATCGAATCCGAGGAGCAGAATGGCATTAATAGATCCAAGTTCTGTACCTGGTGCCGCCGCCCCCGACCGACGAAACGACGGGAACGGACTGCACAGGTGGATCCGCCGGCCGCCGAAAATGGATGCACATCATCACCGACATTTGGACCATGTTCATGGCACAACCAACGCCAATTGGCGTACTACTGGGCCCCGGATCTCAAGTTTCACGTCATTTTTCTGAGGCAAAAGGGTCTCAGGCCGGCCGTTATTCCTACCTCAGGTTTAGCTATTCTCGGCAAACACGAGAGACAGGGAGAGAGGAAAAAAGAAATTCTCAGTACCGCCACCTCGAGTCAGGTCTTTGCTCTACATGTACATACCTGCCTGCGCGCACCGGGCTCTAGGACAAGCCCGAAGCTAGGTACCTAGGTATAAATTCTGGCAATGATGTTGCGGTCAGTGGGCCCCATGACGACGAACCGAGGCACGCTTTAGGGGCCAGGTACCTACATCGCGATAAGCTGCAGATGGATGTTTCCACAACCAACAACAACCAGAACCTTGCGCAAATCAGGGGTTGAACTCGAGACAGGAGAATCATACGTAGGTAGCACCTAGTCAGTGGTTAGGCCTTACCAGAATCATATTCCGTGGGTGATTTGCTCGTTTTCTAAACGATGACTTGACTTGGATTTCACTCATGAGACGTGCACGGCAGATCAACACGACAGCAGTCGTGGCCATCCCAACACAGATTGAACAAGCCATGAGTATAGGAGAGCCGCAACAACTGTCTGGGCCTGTCATGGAATTGCAAGTGTTTTCATCTTTATTTTCCGTCTTTCTCTCACTACCTATTTACCCGGAGGCGTATCCTCACTGCTTTATTCGTATTCAAGAAGAGTACGGCCGGAATGGGTGAAAGCCGTTTGAACCCCTCCCCGGCCTGCACGTGCACCGCGCACCACTGCCACGTGACATTGGCGCTTTCGGCTCTTTCCTGGACTCACAGCTTCGCACAACCAGGATTCAACCGTCCTTCTTACACCCAAGCCTTACAACCACCATAAGATGGCTCCAGCCCGCCACACGTAATACCCAACAATAAGCGACGCCCGGTGGAAATGTGCATGCTGCAATAATTCTGCAGCAAACTTGCCTTCTTCACTTGTTCGACTAAACTACGAAATGGGATGATCCGATCACTGTCGAGTGGCCAGCTCACGGCCCTCCCCTTCCGACGATCCGAGTTCCCTTAACCACTCCCCATCGATCATGTCGAAACGACGCCTTGATTTCTCAGCCAACAGACATTGTTGTACAACAGAGTCAGTCTCGCTGCGGGAACGTCATTCCTCTGGTGGACGTCAAAAATCAAGCAACGCTTAGGAGGGTCGGAAATCGCGCTAGGCCACGGATGATGCCTGCTGGGAATGCAGGCCATGATTATTCCAGACTGTCGTCTCCATTACCACGATCAAGGTCATGGATGGACTGCTCCCAGTCCTCTCGTCGGGATCCTTCGCCTCTTCTCAGGCAGGCCGACTTTTTCTGACAAGCAGCGCATGTTCTCCATTTTTGGGATTGGCTGTATACGCTATGCAGACTCCATATTCTGAGCTGAGGCTCATGTGAGTCTGGTCATCCATGAGGTTGACTTGGAGACCGTCTTGGTGTTTGTGAGAGAAACGTCTCAAGCTGGCGTCGCGGCTAAAGGATCCTTGATGAACACACCATTGGGAATATTTATCCGCAGATTGATGCTCTTCGAGCTGGAGGAAATGGATCCATCCAAGACCGCACATCACTCTCATTTGAGCAGTAACGCCTGACATTCACCCTCTCGGGTGTGTTGTGAACGGGGACATGAGTGTCGGGCGCGGAAACACATCGTCATGCGTCACTGGAGAGAGGAATACGCCCTCTTACTGCTTGGTTCACGCACTGGGCTTGTCGGACGATTACTGAAGTTCTGAAGGAAAGGCATGCGCTGTCGTAAATGATCCACTCGGATTCGTATGTAGTACCTTTGCTCTCTCGACCCAGCGACGAGGTGGTGTTGGTTCCTCGCTGGTGGAACCACTGGGGATTAACCCAAACGATTCCACCTCGACCTGCCCAAGGCCACTCGAGACACTTGACTTTGCACTACTCAACTGGGGAAAAGCACAAGACCGGGTGCTTTGAGCAAAAAAAGGGAGGGAGCCTTGGGAGGGGAAAAGGCCTGCAAGTGCACGCACGAGGCCCTCGCCAGGCTCGCCGAGGCTAGGAGGTGTCGTCACCTCGATTTGGCTGTCCAACGCGCACATCATCACATCAACCAGCCAAAGTCTCAGCCATACAACAACGACGCCAAAGACAAGACTTCGCAGGAGAAAAGCACCAGCCTCGTTGCCTTTTACTCCGTCATCGCTGCTCATATTTTTTTCTTGTTCACTCACTCACCAGATGACAGTATTTTCGACCTGCATCTAGCCGAGCCTGGCTCTCTGTCTCTATCATTCCCCGCAACTCGCACTGCACGGTCGCTGGTAGCGGGTCGCGAGGCGATCCCTGCCCAGGTGGTCTCTCGGCTAAGGTACGGCCATTTAACGTGCGAGTAACTGCTAAAAACTCAACGCCCGGCTGCAAGCATGGAGCATCCATCCAAGCCTCCACGTCGACCTCGACATGCTGCCATGAGAGACGACCAGGAACGTGATGACCAAGGAGAACGGGCTCGAGCCGAGCGAGGAGTGAAGCCCCCACAAAGATCAGGATCTCCCCGTGAAGCCCGTGAATCTCGCCACGGTCCCGACGCCCGCCGCGATCGCCCTTCCACGAGGCCTGAGCCTGGTTCCTCCCGCCGCCGCCGCCATTCACGCGATCGCAGTCGTGATCGCGCTCCTCGCCCATCGCCTCAGCCCGCACGCCGAGCTCCCGAAGTTGACGATCTCATCCCTCGTTATAGGGCTGAGAGGGAACGCCACCGCGAATCTGAAGACAAGTCACGTCGCCGCAGCCGGAGCCGAAGTCGTGATCGAACAACCCGCACTTCTCCACCTGCAGCTAAGCGCCATCGAAGTCGAAGCCCATCTCTGATCAGTTCGAATCGAAAGAGGTCGAGGAGAGATAGAAGTCCACGGGGAAGGGCCAGAGACTACAGCCCCGAGTCCACGTCTAGGAAACACGGCCGACATCTCTCACGCGAGCGACGCAAACCATCACCGCGTCGCCACGAACGGTCCCTGAAATCACCAACACGAGCGACGGACAGGCGCCGCTCACGTACCAGATCCCCGGCGAAGTCTGACGCCGGTTCGCGGCGCGTGGACCGTGACTCTCGGCCTCATCCAGACAAGCCTCGTCAACGATCACGAAGCCGCTCGCTCGCATCGGAAAATCGATCTTCTTCGTCCCGCCGAGCCCGTCCGTCATCCCGCGACGACCACCGAGTTGCGGATCCCGATCGTCAATCGTCCAAGAGGCAGCCACCGCCACGATCACCCCGCGCCAGTCGGGAGCGGAGGTCCCGAGAAGGATCCCCCGGCCGGCGGCATTCTTCAAGGTCAGATATTGACGAAGACATGACATCTCGAGGAAACCATCGAGGAGGCTATAACCCCATGTACCCTCAAAAGGCCCAGTACGGGAATGACCCCTATTCCCAGTCCCCTCAGCACGGAGGATCTTACCACAACTCACCGTCACAATCGCCCTATGGGGCATCTCGTGGCGGATGGAACGGTCAACAGTAAGTAATTTCACACACTTCTCAAACTTGATGCTAACGGAATATCAGGCAATATCCGCCTCAATATTCTCACGCCGGCAACTACGGCCCGCCCAATGGTCCCTCAGGCCACTACCACACCAACCCATCCCATTCTCCCCCATACGCTGCTCCAACCGGCCCTATGCAACAGTATCCTCAGGGAAACTACCGCGGTGGCTATAGAGGTGGTGGCTTGCGGGGAGGCTCCTTCCCCAGCCGGGGACGCGGTGGCTTTAAAAACTCGCATTGGAGCCAAGGGCCTCCTCCACGAGGGCATCATGACGATGCAGGCAACGGTCGATTCAATAATTCTCAGAACGAGCCTAGTGATTCAAACCCGGATGTGATGGACGTTGAAGACGAATCTTTCCGCCCTTCCAACGAGCAGCAGATTGCGGATTCAGCCCGAGGAGGCGAAGGCGAAGGGGACACATTGACAACTCCGAATCGACCGCCACCATCAGGCCCCGGCTCGCAATCGCAATCGAGCTCGTCTGGCGGCAAGTTCAGCTTCGCTTTCAAACCCTCATCAAAACCAGCAGTAACGGCACCGAAGCCCGAGATCTCTCAGAAGCTAAACGCTGCTCCACGCCGAGAGCCTCCGAAGGACAATCGAGACAGGGAACCCCCTCGAAGTGCACCTACAGAGCCAGCTTCATCTCGCTCACGGCATGATCATCGCCAGCCTCCAGAAGGACCCAGGGTGGCCCCGAGAATGCGCAAGGTAAAGAAGATGATGAGGCGACCAAAGCCACGACCAACTCTCCCAGCCGACTTGGTGGACTCGGAATCAGTCTTCTTCAGGAAGCCCGGAAACGAGTCTGTTGTTGGCTCTGGCACCTACGGCAAGGTGTTCAAAGGCGTCAATGTCTACACCAAAGACCTGGTTGCCCTCAAGCGAATTCGCATGGAGGGTGAGCGTGACGGGTTCCCAGTCACGGCTGTTCGCGAGATTAAGCTGCTCCAGTCGCTGAGACATGTCAACATCGTCAATCTCCAGGAAGTCATGGTCGAGAAGAATGACTGCTTCATGGTGTTTGAGTACTTGTCGCATGACTTGACCGGTCTCTTGAATCATCCTACATTCAAGCTGGATGCCGCGCAAAAGAAGCATCTCGCCAAGCAGATGTTTGAGGGCTTGGATTACCTGCACACCAGGGGAGTCTTGCATCGAGATATCAAAGCTGCCAACATCCTCGTGAGCAACGAGGGCATTCTCAAAATCGCAGATTTTGGCCTCGCACGCTTCTACGCAAAGCGCCATCAGTTGGATTATACCAATCGAGTCATAACTATCTGGTATCGATCGCCAGAATTGTTGCTTGGTGAAACCAAGTACACAGCTGCAGTTGATGTCTGGAGTGCGGCATGTGTCATGGTAGAGATATTTGCTCGGCATGCCATCTTCACTGGCGACGGCACCGAGCTCAGTCAGCTCGAGAAGATTTACAATATCTTGGGCACGCCGACCCTTCAGGACTGGCCCAGCCTCGTCGACATGGCTTGGTTCGAACTCTTGCGCCCAACCGCGAAGCGGAAGAATGTCTTTGCGGACAAATATAGGGACAAGGTTACACCTGCTGCGTTTGAGCTGCTCTCGGCCATGTTCCTCTATGATCCCGCCAAACGCCCCAGTGCTGCTGATGTGCTTCAGCACGCTTACTTCACTCAAGAGGAACCACAGCCACGACAAGCTATTGAGTAAGTCTTTGTATTTTACATTTCTGTCGTGTGATACATGTACTAACCATCCTACAGACTCTCCAAGATTGATGGAGATTGGCATGAGTTCGAGTCCAAGGCTCTACGAAAAGAGAACGAGCGGCGAGATCGAGAAGCCCGCAAAGCAGCCAAAGACAACGCGGGTCGAGAGAGGGAAAAGGACAAGAAGCGTACCAATGAAGGCATCGATCAACGGGAAGTCAAGCGTCTTCAGGTCGAGAAGAACGGTGCAAATAAGCCGCCTTCTACTGCGGCCAGCAGCAAAGCATAATATTGGCCGTATACTTTCTTGTTGTAAAGCAACTATTGTTCAGCCTGGTACTTATGCGTCTTAACCCAAGGGGTCTTTTGCATCATTTTCGGGCGTCTTCGAGGCATTATCAATCTTTACTGCGCTGGTTCACGGGTTATCCAATGGCTCTATCAGGGGGGTTTTGGCGTCTGGTCTTTTTATGCATCTTCTTGTCGAGTTGGCCGAGGCAGGGTCGTCCTTTCTTCTACTGCTTTGGGAATCCGGGCATACGCGATATGTAAGGATGGGACGGCCTGTGTTGACTTTTTGTTGTTTTTGGCGCCAGTGTGTGCTCTTATACCTATACTGGTCCGGGTGTGGCGATAGAAGAGGAGGATCAAAGCTCCTGACGCCAGGGGCATAGCAAGATAATGTTGACACGATAGAGAGAGGGTGGTGGCCAGAAACAAAATCATGTCATGGAAAGCAAGCAGATGTCGGGATAACGTGAATCGCCGTGCATGTGTATGAATTTCGCCATTCCCACAGTCATCGATACTTGGGGGGCTCTTTATCAAAAAGATAATGGCCCTGATTATGATCCTCCCATTGAGCCTCGGTCACGTCCAGTATTGTACAGCCGGCTTGAGCAGGTGTTTTCCCCATCCCAACACATCCTTCATATGTCTGTATATGAATATTCCCCCGCATACAAGAGCATCTCATCTGATCACAAACTTTTGGGCTGTTTTTTTTTTTTAAGTATCCCCCCACGGTCCAAATTGCCCTCTGGGCCCTATAGTGACGGTGATTTGTCTCATAAGTCATAAATCGGTCATAAAGTCATTGTCGTTCATTTCATTTTTTTGGTGATTTCTCGAAGCAAAGTCTTCCATGTGGCGTCATCAAGAACCCACATGTCTTGCTTAGAGCGAGAGTCCTGTACTCCTCTCGTGTAGTTGTTGCGACGTGACATTACTGGTATGCCGCTGTCTCGATACTCTTGCCCTTGACATCGGTTGTTTTGAGCAATTCTCGTAAACTACCCTCTGCCCGACCCTTAGCAGCGGGCGATGAATCGGTGGATCGCCAGGTGACCCAACCACTAAGGGCTGACATGAAGCTATTTCGCGCGTGTGGAGCGTCGACGGAAGACATAGAGCCGTGGACGAGGGGCTGTTCAAGTCCCTCAGCAGCTGCGGGTCTCGTCTTGGACGGTCCGGAGAGATGCTCCTTCTGTGGCGCCTCAGGGGCAGTGCGAATCTCGAGCTGACTGCTCGATGTTTGAGGCAAGGCAGGCTCGCTGACAAGGCCGGCAGCTGAGGCTCTTGACGAATTGAGGTCATTCAGGTGCATACTGAGCCGGGTTCCGTCAATGAGTGCCAAGGAGCCAGACCTCCTTTGGCGAGGTGCTCTTTCTGCGGAGTCATCTTCTTGCTGGATATTCTCTTCCATTCCGTTTTCCGAGGAAGATGATGTGGTGTCATGCCTAGAGCTCTTCTTAGCGGCCCTACCGCGGACTTCTTCGGCGATCTCAGCAGCAGATTTCTTCTTGGACTTGTCCTCGTCCGAGGATCTACTAGAAGACATGATGGTCTCCAAAGTTCCCATAGCTCGGCTATTCCTCCTAATGCCCATTGGTCTCCTTCGAGAACGCCTCATGTTTCTCTCGTCGTCAGATGACACAACCTGAAGGGTGGGCCCCTGAGGTTCCTGATTCTGGGCACCTTCCGACAGAAAAGACGAGCCAGAGCCATGGGGGGCATAGTGAACTTCATACTGATTGCTCAGGGAGTAGCGAGACTTGGCACAAATCTCAGCAATGCGGTCCAGGTCAGCATTGATGTCGGCACCACCATTTTGGTCTTCGATATTGGCCATGAAGCTCTTGAAGCGGAACGCCTCGACTGGTGGGAGCTTCGCCTCTTCAGGCTCGTTGAGCCGCTTCTTGGTTCGGTTTCTCGCCATGGTACCCAGCATTCCATTCCTTGCCGGTGTGATATTCGAGGCAAATGGAAGCACACGCCTTACAAGGGCCGCGGGGCCTCCACTCTCTGAAAGAGTTGTGCGATGCCCTTGGCCGTTTACGATGATGACACCTCGATCTGTGCTGACGGGCCGAGTCGGTACAGGCGCGTAATAGCTCCGGACGATCACGGGCTGGGAATAGGTGCTGCTCTGGGCGCCTGTTGACTTTGCGTAGTGGTGACGGCTCGGGAAGTTGGAGTTTAGCTCGCGAAGAGCCGAAGTTCGGTGCTCGGCGGTGGAATCATCCACCGGTATGGGCTTGCCCTCGGCAGTTGAAGGCACGAGACTTGTCGACGAGGTATTGGACTGGAAGAGGGGTGGGAAGGAGAATGGGAGCGAGTGCCGACGACTTTTGCCAAGGGCCGGGGCGGACGAGGTAGAGGCGGAGTGGTGATGGCGAGAGGATTGATGGGGTTGGGGGGGTTGAGAGGGCTGCTGGACAGCGGAAGGCAGCATAGTGAGGAAGCTAGAATCGGGGTTCTGTCGAGTGGAGATATATAAATGGATGCGAGGATGTGCTGCTGTGTGCGTTGTCGTAGACGAGTACCTCGGAGACGATAGGTAGGTAGCTAGTATGCGCTTGGTCAAGCACGAATGACACCCCAGGCGTGCATCAATGGGGGCATTGGAAGCAGCAGCTTAACACGTCAAGCTGTACCAAGTTTGAGAAGGAAAAGAAAAAAAGACGCGAGTCTGGGGCGGTGATGGTGGCGACCGAAAGGTGGGAGTGGTATCCGTAAGTCGTTGGGGATTGTCGCGGTCGACAGTCGGTCTAGGACATGCAAGGTATACGGGGGGTAGACCGGTTGAAGAGACGGCGGTAAAGAGCAGCTACCTGTGTGCGGATGCGGGCGTGTACGCTGGGCCAGAGAGACCAGTCAGGACATGGTTGTGCTGTCGAGCAGCTTGGTCGAGGGGTCGACGAGTGACAGAAGCGAACAGCGACGAATACGGCAAGGCAATGCAGAGTGATCTGAGGTAGACGTTGTCTTGCCTTGTCTTGTCTTGCCTGTCCTGCTTGTCTCGACCTGGCTCCTGATGCAGAGCGAAGCGATGCGCTGCGTTGCCACGACGCGGTGGGGTCGGCGAATGCAAGCAGGATGCAAGAAAGGTAACAAGAGATGGGTTAATGCGTTAGCTCTCTTTTGGGATACGGGTGTAGTTCCGTCCTGGACAAGGTGCCTGGTTTTGGAGGGGGAGAAGAGATGACAGGTGATAGATGATGGAGTCGGTGGTTGAGGACGGGCAAGAGGAGGCAGGATGGATGGGAGAGAGAGAGCTGGAGGTGGAGATAGTCCGGCCCGGAGAGGAAAGAGACACAAAATGTCACAGATACGAAACGGCGACAAAGGAAGGTCCAACTTGTAAGGAGAGAGGGAGCGGGCAAAAGTAAGCGGAGGGGCTCTGTTCTTCTTTTTTCTTCCTGTCTCCTTTTCGTGCGTTTGTGCTTTTTGCTAATGCACTTGAAGCTGTAAAATGGATGGCTGATGAGATTGGATTGGCCGTCATGCACGAATGTCGTGGCTGTCGATAAAAGGGTCGAGCCTGCCTCGGTCAAGATCCCCGCATTGCATCTGATTGGTCCGCCTGAGCTTAGCTGCTTTCCTCTACCCTGAACATCCTGGGCGAAACTCGTCGATCAGTTGACAGCTCCTTTGCTTCTGATGCCGTTGTGTCTCTTCTTTTTCCGTCGTGGTCTCGGCAGCGGCTGCTCTGTGGTCAATTAGTTCATGCCGTCTGTCTGAAACTTCATGCAAAACGTCGAGTAGCATTGAAGTGGCGGACGAACTCTCCTGGCTTGGTGTTAGCCGGGCGAGCATGCGGCTGCAACACACATGCAGTCCGACAGGGGCCCGCGGGTGACAACTCATCTCTCTGGGCAATAGCTGGTACCTAGTATTAGAAGAAGGCAATCAGGCAATTGAATTGGCAAGCGGTTCTGTCTGCGCTTCTGCCTTCTCCCGTCCACCGGCGCGGGGCTGTCAACATGTGTTGTCCAACAGGCAACAATTGGAGCTTTCCGTGGCATTTTCCCTTCTTGTTTTTCGCATCTAAAAAGCAATCGATTATCGACACGACACAATCGTGCATATTCGACAAACCCCGCCCCAAAACAAAGGAGAGTCTACGTGAAATAAAACACCAACCTGTCTAAGAATGTAGTAGATTTCAAGAAGCACAATCCCAATTCATTTATAAATCTCGGGTTTGTACTACAAGCTTAATTCATTCGGTTTACCCCAGCCAAAGAAGAGCAGCCGGACTAGCGTCATAATCGGACATCCAACTTATCCAGTCTCGCGTATTTCTTTTTCGCCAGGAGGCGGTCTCACTAGACACCTCCGGCTCCCCTCAGCAATTGTCTAGAATCCTGCCATAAGCAAAACCCCAGTCGCTCTCATAGCTACATGGATAAAGTCAGCTTGGAGAGGAAGATTAGCTTTTGGTAGTCCATTGAAGCTAATTACACTGTATCATGTGCTCGATACGGATGCTGACAACTCATCAAGCCGAAGCGAGTACATGTGCTGCCGTTTTTAGCCGTCGATGTACAATGCCGTTAGCCAAACAAGAATACCATCCACGGCAGAGCGAGAGCGTGATACCCATATCTAGCGTCGAGTACCAAATCCGTTGTTATCCATTCATTTACCCATACAAGATGTGCCGCAAAGTCTCCGCGCCGTTACCGATCCCCACAGCTCTAGTGATGGGGATCGCCGCACTACCGCCCCCAGAGAAGCCTTCATTGGCCTTGAGCCTTCTATTATCCCTCTACGCCGTGGGATGGGCGATTGTGCCGTAGCCCTGGCCTCCCGTCTGCACATTATCCGAGTACACGCCCGGCGCCGGCCCCGTCGCAAACCGGCCCTCGCGCGCCTGCTCTCGACGGTCGTAATACACGTACTCGACATAGAATGCGTGGATGTGGCCCGGTATGTAGCCCAGGATGGTCAGGCAGATGTTGATGAACAAGTCTGAAAGGACCGAGTCAGCTTGTAAATCGGAAGAAAAAGGATAGGAAAGTTGGCTTACCCATTCCACATCCTGCAACGGCCCAGACACCGATAGGAGGGACTAAAAGAGTGTCAGTGACGTCTTTATTGCTGGCAATCTGGGAGGGCGCGATGACGTACAGAGAATGGTGATGAGGACGAGGAAGATAGCTGAGACGACACCCATGATTGCGATTTGAGTTGTGAAGCGAGAGTTGGCTGTGCGTGTACAAGAGGAGGTTCTGTTGTGCTGCTTGATGTATCTGTCGATAAGATCGATGCTCGAGAAGGGGTGGTTGAAGGAGAAGAGGAGAGAAGGAACCCAACAAAACCCGATCAGTCTTGAGCCTACAAAACGAGGCAGAAGCTTGAATCGCCGCGTAACCAAAGTAACGTGGTGGGCGTTTGAGGGAGCCTGGTTGTGACGTGCGGCAGCCAATGACGTAGGCAGAGCGCTTGCCGCTTCCATTGAATGAGGCACACAGGTTCCATTGCCTGCAACAGCTTGCTCGGTGCACCGCACACCATACGCCTTGATAGGCTCGCGGCTTTACAGTATTCTCTGCATTTATGGCTAGTAGACTGAAGGCACAAGGCAGATCGATGTCAACGTGTTGCCCATCGACTTTACAATGTAGTACCTTGGCAGGGGCAGCTGAATTCTCAACGTGGTCGCAAGACGAGACATGAACCTATCTAAACCACGCTAATCCCAAGCCCTGATGCAGTGGCACAGAAGGGCGCTCCCATAACATCAATACTCGGCCGAGAAGCATTTGTGATTATTTATCTCTTATTTTCCAACAACTGAATCTATTAAAGCCACTCCGTGAGCGTTGGTACATGATTGGATTTGTGCAATAATTATGACATAATCCAATTGATGGTTCTATAGTTTAGTGGTAATGACGTCGGATTTTGATTTCAAAGTCAAGAATCTTCCGAAGACCCCGGTTCGAACCCGGGTAGAACCTTGATTTTTGATCTATCTTACAATTTTCCCAAACGAAAGCAAGAGCCAGCTCTTAAGCTACAATATTGGTCGCGATTTCACCAACGGTTCTATAGTCTAGTGGTCATGACGTTGGATTTTGATAACATTCGAAAACCTTCCAAAGACCCCGGTTCGAACCCGGGTAGAACCTCATTTTTTGCTCATCTCAACCATTTATCAATATGCCTTTTCCCTCATCGTTTCATCGCATAGTCGGTCATTCTTTCGTTTCACTTTTTGCCTGCCATGCCAGTGAAATCTCATGCTCAAACCACTTGGACCAAACACAAAACGAGCCGACGACGAGCTGAGTCTGGCTTTCTGCCCGGAGTTTTATGACAACAAGCAAAAGTCAATTGAATTGTCTGATCGGATATCCTATTGCGGCTTGTTGATTAGAACACATCTTACCAGAGCGAGCCAGGCGGGCCAATGCCGCCTGAAAGTGTATAGCTCCAAAGACATTGGATATGGGCCGCCGGCCTCGGCCTCCTGCCTGGGTCGGAAGCGCGCGCGAAGGCATCACATTGATCATATCGGATATTTCAATAGAGGATGTCATTCACACAGAAGGACCAAAGAACTCTTGTCTCTCAGCCAGCTTACGGGCGCCTATGCTACCGTTACCATTGCCTGCATCATCTACCACCCAAACCGCAGTGGTTCTTCTCGTGGTGTCGCTGGCATGAGGTGGCATCCATCCCTCTGCAGTACGACCATGGGTGTCACAGCCGTTTATGATACGGCTGCCTCTGTCTGGGCAGTCCGATCACGCTTCTAGCTTCATCAATGGTGGCCTAGCTCCGCGCGCCGCATTGCTGCGTAGGCATGTGATCAACCGAGAGACATGCGTTGTCACTTGGGTGGGAAAGCAAGGAGACAAACCGCTCCGGGGAACATGCCGGTGTGCAGAAGCATCATGGGCTCTGAACCACTGGGAATCAAAACCGTGCTGCGATAGAAGGATGGTGAATAATCGTCGTCTGCCAATGGGCATTACTCCAAATCCGATATGAATGCTGGCTGCTGGATGCCCGATTAAGACAACCTGGAGTGTTCCACAGATAACGATAACTCTTGTAGCTACTGCCGCGATGGATGACACTATATGTAGACAATCAATTTGCCTGAGACAAGATCCTTCATCAAACACGGACGTCCAGACTGAGCAGTTGCGCAATATCCTGCCCATAGAGCTCTCACTGGTTCTGGGCAAGGATTGGCGGTTCCAGGCCTTTGGGCGGGGTGAGGTCCCCTAACACGCCTCTCCGCTTCCGCGCCAGCGACGGCCGGAACCCCGGCAAGGTTGCCAGCGGGCTGAGAAGGGGCGGGATGTGCCCTGAAGGTGAGCACTGAAAGCTTGGGCGTGATGTGCCACCAGTCCACCAGTTGTAGTGCTCACCCCGAAGTGAGCTGCTAATAATAATCGCCAGGACGACAACCCCGTGGGACAAGGCTGCGAGGCTCGTGAGGCGAAATAGCAACCGCCATGGAAGGTAGCAGCCGTCTCTTCTTCTCGACGCTCTGCGGCTGATGCGATGCTGCCGTGTACGGTACGCCGTAGCACGGCACGGGCAAGGCAAAGTCGTCGATCGGCTGGCTGCATTGCCTTTCGGTCACATCCATCCACGGAGCCTCTCGAAGCCCGCAAGCCCCGAAGAGGCCAGCAGAGTACCTATGTACTACCAGCGATGAATGGGCTTGGCTGTTGGTGCTCGCCTCGGGGAAATTCCATGGCGAGTCTGGATGGCGTAGACCCCTGAACTTTGCGGAATATGTAGGTCCGGAGAGCCGTCCAGCTTCAACTATTCGAGGGGGTTCTTTTACCCGGCGATCCGTCCGCCAGCTGCGCCAAAGGGGTTAGTTTTCATCTGTTGGAGACTGTGACTTGTCTCAGAGGTTGCCAGCTCTCATCCACGACAGCTATCCATTGCTACTACGGCATGAGATATTCCCGTTATCCCGTGGCTCAGCATTGGCAGCCATAGTGGAACAGTGAATGACAGAGGAAAGATGAGGGGACCGACATCATTGTGGACTGATATTGCTGGAGCGAGATGACGCCTCGCCCAAGGCGGCAAGTCGAGTCTCCGCGCTCGGGTGGGACTTTGTATGCAAGGTCATCCTGCCTCATCATCGATGGACTGCTGCGCTGTGCTGTGCTAGGCTTGTCTGTCTGATAATCTTGTCAGAGGCCTCACGTCCTCAGTCACCGAGACAGACGCAAGGGATGATGGCAAGAAGAAGTCGAGCTTTTGCACGTGGGAGGCAGGGAGACGGCTCCTTTTGCAGGAATCACCAGACGCCTGTGAGCTGAATGAAGCCATTGATAACCCGTGCTTCTGGGACCTGTCGGGATAAAGAGGCTGCTGCTGATTTCCCTGCACCCCTCGTTCCATCCCATCCCATCCCAACCATCCTATCCTCTCCGTTTCTGCTGCTGCTGGAATGGTGGGACAGTATCTTCCACGTCAATCATTACTGTATCGCAGAGACGCCGACTCAAACCTGAGCCTCCGTTGTTCATCCTGACCTACTTTTATCCAAACTAATTGAAATTCTTGCTCGTGGCTGACTCGACATGTCTTGTACTGGGCCTCGTCAAAGAGAGTTTATACATGTTTGCCAACATGCATTTCTGTGTGCTGCACCGACAACACAATCGATGGACGGGTGATTGGTAATCGATAGTAACGGCCATGAATGACACCGGCAAAACAGGCATGTATTCGTCATGTATGTATGTATACATATGCGCACGTTTAGAAAACGGCCGAGGGACCAATTTGTGACTGTTCGAGAGCGTGTAGTACCGGCGGCAGGGTTACTGTCTTGGCCTGGAGCTGGAGGGCTGATGATGATGCGTACGTGTGCGTTCGCAGTACGGAGTACCTCAGTATTTGTGTGACGGACCTCATCAAAAAAGGGCGTCGAGTTGTTGAATTTATCAAGGGCGCCTGGCTCGGAGACGTCGGGAGGGAATGCTAGCCTTCATAAATATGAGGAGTAGAGTCGCGAGCCACCGAGGCTTCTCATGTATGGCGCACCAAGTAGGTTGTTGTAGACACAATGGGACCTATCTGCTTCATTCAATGAAACACTCACTCTCAGCCTTTTTCCTTTTTTTCTTGATGCTAGGACAGCTGCATGTATGTACCCTACGTATCTTCCCCGACCTGGTGCTGCCATTGAGGCCGTTAAGCCGTCAACCCTGCGTTATAGTACAATAAACGGTTGTCTCCCACCGTTATCCGTCCAGAATAACTGATCAAAAAGAGTCCAGGGATGGACCGGAGGACTGAAGTACCTGCCCCAAAGCCTAGTTGGCCTCGTTGCTGCATGTATCATGTATCCCACCCGTGGGAACGTTGACGCTCCCCATAATCGACAGGCCGACTCCGCATCCGCCGCAAGCCTCCACTGAAAACCCGGTCAGGGCTGCATTGGGTTCCATGAGTCCTCATAGAGTTCAGGGGAGTCCCGGGGGTTTCTTTTGACAGTTTTGAATCAGGTCCGGACCGTTGCTCAATCAGCAAGCGCGGCTCCTTGACAGCTCACCTGGGTGACCGACCGTCGATTCGCAACCGCTGCGGATCCCCTGCAGGCCGCTGTAGGTAACCACTGTAAATACGGATGGGGGTCAATCAGCTCAGGGGAGAGCCCGAGCGGGATATGGATGCCCACTGGGATAAAGAAAAGCTCCGGAAGAACCTCCCCCAAGGGCTCCTCCGGTCAAGTGTCAAGTAGCAGTGACATGTAGCCAGATTTCACCTTGTTCCCGCCTTGCTGCTGGCTGTGTCCTTTCACAATCACCGGCTTCGTTTACAGCTATTTGACTGAGCGGCATTGGCTTCCCACGGCATTTGCACCGCGCATCTCGTCTTCCTCCATCCTTGAAAATAACTGACCTGATAGCGTGTGCTGACAGCCAACTTCGGTACCAGAGGCTGGGCTGCCTCGTTTTTTCCCCACTAATAAACACAGACAGGTACTTGGTGGCATGTACTGTACCCCTTCCCGTACCTCCATACCTGACGCCTCAGCTCGACCTAGCCCGAGACCAAGTACCTCTACCTGCCTCCCACCAAAGAGGGACGCCTGAGGCCCTTTCCGTTGTTGGCACAGTCTCCCCTGAAGCTTCCACAGGCCACATCCGACTCCCGCCCGCCAAAACCGCCAACTTCAACCTCCCGTCACCTATTCTTCCCTCCTCCATCATCGCGACCTGGCCGGGCCACGGGCTAGTTGCACCTTCATAATTATTCGCCGCTGAGTGTTCTCGTCACGACGAAAAACGTTGCATCCGCGATCGTCTCGTCGTCCTCGCCGCGTCTCTCGCGTCGCCCGCAAACTCTCTTTCCCTCCGTGTCCTCTGCTTCGCTGTCGGCCCTCGTCCGACCGATCCCGCCGCAGCCATGTCCTCGCAACAGCTGCCTCAGCTCAACATCGATCGCTATGTCGTGATCCATGTTGCGACCACCTGCGACGAGCACGGCGTTTATGTGACAAAGGACTCGGCCGAGGTGATTGAGCTTGGCTGGATCTTGCTCGATGCAAACTCGCTTGAGGAGGTGAGCAGCCGCATCTTCCCCCATTCTCTTCTCCCCTCCACCCTGACCGTTGAGCATCATGCATACCCTCGAGGGGAGCTCGTGGCCCTATTATTGCCTGCGCAGATTACTGACCGAGTCGTCATCTCTTCTAGATCACCCACGAGAGCGTCCTCGTCAAGCCCGTCAACACCCCCATCACTCCCCTCTGCAGTAAGTTTTCTGACGCTACTGCCCCGGACATCTCCATCTCGATTTGCTCCACGTTGCCCGGCTCCGCCAACCACGCGCCCGACTGCCAAAATTTCCCGCCGCTGGCATCTGGCGTCAACGATGGAATACTGGCTAACACACCACCTCTGTAGCGAGCCTGACGACTTTGACTTGGGAACATGTTCGAAACGCTGGTACCTTTAGAGACGCTATCACCCGATTCGACACATTCGCTACCGAGTACTTGACCTCCAAGAATCTCGACTTTGTCTTTGTCACTCTCGATGCCTGGGACCTCCGAGTCCAGCTTCCTCGTGAAGCCCGCGACAAGGCCGTTGTGCTCCCCCCCTACCTCCAGCACTCGCGCACCTTCGATCTCCGCACCGAGTACCAGCGCTGGCAGCAGCACCACCCCGAGTCCCTCCCCTTCGGACCCTCAATGCTCTCCAACATCTGCGCTGCTCTCGAGGTCGAGCCTGTCCAGTCGAGTGCTCCCATCAAGCACAACCTCCCATTCCATCTTCAGGCCCTGGCCCCTGCCTCGCCCCGACGTGCAATGGAGGAGGCAATCACCCTTGCCCGTGTGCTCCGTGGCTTGATCCGAAAGTCGCAACCCCCTCAGGAGCACCCTGATGTCTTGACGAGACCTATGGACGCCCGAGCTGATGTTCGAGCCTTCCTTTCGGAGAGAAGCAAGGTGTTGCACATGTCAGGTCTCCCTCACGACACCACCCAGTCTGAGCTTGAGAGTTGGTTCACCCAGTTTGGCGGGCGACCCATTGCTTTCTGGACTCTTCGCACGCCCGAGCAGCATAAACCTACCGGCACCGGGTTTGCTGTCTTTTCTTCCCATGAAGAGGTGAGCTTCTTTTTCTTTCTCCCCCCTGGTTTCTTGCGCCGGAGAGTCTTGAACACAAGCAACGCGCAAGTCTGTGAAAACGCTGATCAATGCTAATCAATTCCAGGCTGCTGAGAGCTTGTGCATGAATGGCCGTGCCCTTAACGAGAAGGCCATTGAGGTCTCGCCCTCGTCTAGCCGGGTGCTCGATCGTGCCCAAGACATCCTAACTCCATTCCCACCCAGCAAGAACCGCCCTCGACCCGGCGACTGGACTTGCCCGTCTTGTGGATTCTCCAACTTCCAGCGCCGAACCGCCTGCTTCCGATGCTCATTCCCTGCTGTCGGTGCTGGCCCTTCGAACGATATGGGCGGTGGTAACTACGGAGGATATGGTTATGGACCTCCCGCCATGATGCCTCCTCCTCCCCATGGTGGGCACCACGGTCCTATGGGTCATGGCGGTGGTCGTATGGGTGGCAGCGGTGTCGTGCCGTTCCGTGCAGGCGACTGGAAGTGTGGCAATGAGGTGTGTGGCTACCACAACTTCGCCAAGAACGTTTGCTGTCTCCGCTGCGGTGCCAGCCGTGCCGGTGCTGCCGTTGTCGCTGACTCTGGCTATCCCTCGCCCATGGACAACACCTCCCAGTATGGCATGAACCAGGGATCTATGGGTGGTGCTCCTGGCCCAGGACCCTTTGGCTCTGGCAACACTTTCGGTTCTGGTGGTGGCTACAACCAGCACTTCGGTGGACCACCCAGCCACTACCTGCCCTCCGGCCTCGGCGGCGGTGCGGCAGCATACCCGAGCTCCCTGAACACTCATGGCTTTGGATCGGGCCCTGGATCTCACTCGGCCGGCCCCTTTGACAGCAGGGCTGCTGAAGCCGCCTTCCAGTCGGCGACCAACGGCCCTGCCTCGGGCGGTCCCTCCAACAACTTCTATAACAACAACGCCAATAGCGGCAGCAATGAGAATGACCCCTTCGCTTTCCTCTCGAGTGGCATCGGTGGCCTCTCTGTGAGCGGCGGGGACGGCCGTCAAAACGGCGGCTCTGCCCCTCCCAGCAAGTCGCCCGCTTAAGCAGTGAACAAGCTGCTACAGCCGGGCCGCTGTGTACACGTTCTCGTTGAACCGCCATGGCTCAGCAACTCGACTGATGGTGGAGTACGGTTCCGTGTCACTTTTTTTTGCGCAAAAACGACTTTGAATGATGAACATAGAGCATTTGACCTTGGCAAATACCTTCTGGACTTGGTTGTTCTCTCAAAGGAAAGGCGGAACGGTGTGTGTATAGGTTTCGGAAGACCAGGACGGAGTGTCGGATCTTGATTCAAGGCGGGATGTGTTACAAAATTTCGAAAGGTTGGAAGACAAAAGTGACTTGATTACCTCGCCAATGCCAGGGGGAGCATCCTTTGGTGTTGACGGACGAGTCTATTCGGTACGGGCTTTTGCTTGCTGGGGCCGCTGTCTGTTTCATTTTTGACGAGCCCAGGGCGCGGAAGAGTGGCCGCGGTCACTCCTCTTCTTCTCTCCCGTCTCTCTGCATGCTGGAACGAGGGGGCAGGACACATGCGACGAGAGGGGGAAGAGGGGAGAGGGAGAGCTGTGGATTCGATGCCATCCCTGGGCTTTACGGGACGGAGGCGGTATTGCTGAAAAATCGGTTCCGGGGTTGGGTGCATAGCGAAGGGGAGTGTAAGGGTATATCTTGGCCTTTGTGTGTGACTCAAATATCCAGTTCGCCGGTGTCAACTTGGTACCCGACAAACTGCTTTTCTCTCTTGTCATCCCCGCCCCAATATTTTTCTCTCTTGTTATTGTCTTTGTCCTTCATTATTGTGTCTCTCACGAGTCTGACTTCTCAACTCTCCCTCGTCCCTTGCCCTGTTTCCCACATCACTACTTTATTTATTCCCCCCTATAAACCTACACATTCTCATATGCATGTGGATCTCTTGATTTCGCCTGTCATTGTTTTTCTTCTCTTTACCTTGCTTATTTCATTTCATTTCATCTCGTTTGACTTGGGTCGCGTAGGAGCTGGGGAGCTGGACGGAGCGGCCACGGAACTACCTCAAGGAAGGGAGGATAAATACAAACTCAGGCGGACGGGAGGAGTCGGGGTTTGTGTGCGCACGTTCACGTGTCTCTGTGTGTGTCAAAAAAGGGAAAATATATATTCTCACAGAAGCTGGCTACATCTTTGTTTCCTACTTTGCCAGGAGGTTCGGGATGGTGCCGGTGCTGGTGCCGGCGCTGGTGGTTTCTCGTCAAATCTGTCTCTTCTTCCATAACCCCCTTTTTTCTGATGCCGAGTTGCCCTTTCTCAATGGCCCTCTTAGGGAGTGCTTCGTCGTATAAGAGAAAGGTTTTGTTGCGCGCGATTTTATCATGATTATCCCTACCAAGTTGAGAGGGAATCATATATGTACTGTGGGTGTCGAGAGGAGCACAACCAGCTGGTTTAGTCGGCGGGAGCTCTGAATGTTAGGGACGGACGACGGTTGGGCTGGAGGTTGCAGTCCTTTTGCCATTCTCCGTTCATACACTCACCACACCACGTCTTAGCTCTCCTCCTTCGAATCCTATCTTTCTCTGCATCATCATCGTCTTCGTCGTCGTCGTCGATGGATAATATCACCCGGGACACGGAACGTTTGCTGTTTGCCGTCCGAATGCTGCATTGCTCGCGTTCCTCTTCTATTCTCGTCGTGTGGCCCCGTGTTGCGGGTGTAGTTTACTGTCCTTCCTCTAATCTCTTTCCTACTTTGTACATCTGCTGGAGCATTCATCGGATTACAGGACCCGGGCGTTAAGGGAGTAAAGGAGGCGAGAGTAGCATGATGGGAATCGGGGCGGGACGTCTAGACTGTCTGTCATGTTTAGCTGTATGGCTGGAATGAGATTACGAGATTAATCAAGATGTGGTAAAGAAGGGCATTAGAGATACTACGAGACTTGAGAGAGTGAAGGTGGCTTCAGGATGTGCTAAAGAGGCCATTCTTTGGACCATCTGTCTGTCATCTGTCATACATGTATTGCAATGTGCTGCCCATCCGTGTCTTAAACCTCCCAGAATCGTTGTGCTTTTGTAATCTCTAGCTGGTCCCACCCTAGCATGAGTCCAGAGCGGCGGTCCCTTTGAAAAGGCGTCTACCTATGCCTGAGCTTCAGTAGAAGGAGGATGATGCCGAGAACTTGCTTCCGAGTTCAGCTAAGAGACCGATGTCAACTTTAGCCCTAATGAGAGTTCGAAATGACTCTCATTTTTCGGCATTAATGCTTCGCGAGACTATCATCACCCATCCACCATATTATCACCCTCCCCATTATCGTCATCTTCGTCCTCATCGTCCTCATCGTCATCATCATCATCATCATCCTCGTCGTCGTCGTCGTCGTACACCTCATCATCCTGCTCCTCATACTGAGGATTGCCCTCAGACAGAGGCGGAGGAGGGGCTACGAGCCTACTCCGCATGAAGGCGTCTCCCATCAGATACCGTGGAAGGTTCCATTCACCCTTGATGTTCGATTTGGCATGATTTTGCCACGCCTGGGCCTTTTCGTACTCGGCGTCTGACACTTCTGGTATGGTGGTCATGACCATCTCCCTGCTGAGTTCCTGCCAGGCCGCAGTATCTTCTTTTGCGGGCACCGTCGACTCGTGGTTCCTGGGCTGAGGCGGCACGCGGTAATTGCGATCAATCTCCGTGTTGATGTTGTATGCTTCGTCGTCACTGTCCTCGCTCTCCGACTCCCAGTGTTCAAGATCGTCATCGACGCCGCCCGACCACGCCATGGCGCGCAGGCACTCGTCCTCGTCGTCCTCCTGAATCTCTTGTCGTTGCTCGTGAGTCAGCTCATTCCAGCGCTTCTTGAGGGCATGTTTGCGCTGCCAGAGGTAGGTGGTGTCGACTTTGGACAAGGTGTCCTCCTCATCTGAGATGTACATGTCCTCCTCGGTGGGCACGATGTTCTCGCCAGTCGTAAAGTCGATGTAGCCCCAGGTGATCATGTGCTCTAGATGCTGGTCAAGTTCGAGCCCACGCAGGACTGCTTCAACCGGGATGAGCTCTTCGGGGCGGGAGAGATGGCGGGCACCTTTGCCCCAACCCTCACAGTGGCCCGTACCAACTTTGCTGATGGGGACACCGTAGACGTGGTCAACTCTGCGGCGCAGCAGTTGCTGCCACGCTGCGCGTGGGAAGCGCATGTCGTAGCGCGCCTTGAGTTGCATGACCTCTACGATGTTCCTGTACTTCTTGCGCGTGAGGCATTGCCACAGGGGATACAGACCCTTCTGACCCATCATGATCTGGACCATGTCGGGCGAGTGAGGACGGTAAAAGGGGTGCGTGAAGGCCATGCCGAGCTTGATGAAGAACAATTGGGCATTGTAAAGATGCTGGTCGGTCCAGTACTCCTTGTTGTGCAACAGAGCCTTTCTCTGATGAGTCGTCGAAACGTCCATGAGGAGCCATATGCGCAGAAGGGTGCTGTACATAGTAGCCGGCATGAGAAACCCCATGCGGGCCATGATGGCGATGATCTCGCGGCAGTAGCGGTCACGCCCGAGGACAAGCTGGATATACTTCAAGCCTGGGACCAAGCGCACCTCGTTGACCTCGTTGGGGTTCATGACCTGGCGCAGTGCTGGGTTCTGGTCTGCCCACTTCCGGCCGGCAGGATCCTTGATCAGGATAGACTTGTAGAGGCGCCAATTGAAGGTCTTTCCAGCCTCAGGGGCTCTGGTGTCAACCCACATGCGGATGCACGAGAGAAAGTGGCCATCGACAGCCTTGCGGAACCCTAAACAGGCGATGTAGAGGCTGAGGATGTCTTCGGGACGGAGATGCCTGCCCACTTCAATGGCGAGCTCGAGATTCTGGGAAAGGGCAGTGACAAGGTCGGTGCTTGAGTGCTTTAGGCTGAGGCTGAGCTGGGCCATCTGGTTGTCGAGAGTGTAGGGGTCTTGGCCATTGAAGTGGCCGTGGATGTACGCCTTGGAGAACTTGAATCGCTTCTGCCGGGGGTCGTAGTCGTTTCCAAACATGTCAAGCTTGACATCCGGTCCCTTCAATTCCTCCATCTCTATAGCGTCGAAGCTGTCTTCGAGGTCGTCTTGGACAGACCCGATAGGAACACCGTAAGACTGAAGGTCATCCTCGGTGCGGTGTTGGCGTTCATCCATGTCTTGGACACGCTCCTTCAATGCCTCGGGCAACTCATCTACATCCAAGGACGGAAGAGCCTCGTCTAGAGGGATATTGTCTAAAGACTCATTGTCTAGAGACTCATTGTCAAGCGACTCATTATCCAGAGAGGCCTCATCGAGGGGTTGTTGGGTAGAAGGCTGCTGGCCAAGAGACTGAGACTGCTGGTCGAAAGACTCAGATGGCGGGACAAGGGATTGCTGGCTGAGGGGCTGCTGGCCAAAATAGAAAGGTTGCTGGACTTGAGGCTGTTGAGCATACCCTGAGTGGTGGGTGGGAAACTGAGGCTGCTGTCCGACGGGCTGCTGAGAAACATATTGAGGCTGCTGGGCAAAACCAGATTGCTGGATTGGAAACTGAGGCTGCTGTCCGACGGGCTGTTGAGCAATATATTGAGGCTGATACCCGGAAGGCTGTTGAGTAATATATTGAGGTTGCTGAACACACCCTGGGTGTTGGGCGGGAAACTGAGGCTGCTGTCCGATGTGCTGCTGAGTAGCATGTTGAGGCTGCTGAGCATACCCTGACTGCTGGGCAAATGACTGAGGCTGCTGAGCCAGAGTTTGCTGACCAAACGATTGCGGTCCAAAGGTTTGATACTGATGGCCGTGTGGTTGCTGGGCGTAACCATGCTGTTGGGCATAGGCTGAGTGCTGGCTAAGAGCCTGAGACTGGTGGCTGCCAGATTGCTGGGCAAGAGACTGCGCACCCTGGGACTGAGGCTGCTGTCCGGGAGATTGCTGGCTGAGAGACTGCTGCTGGGCTTGGATCTGCTGAATGACATACTCCTGGGTGATAGGTTGACGCGGATTCGGAACAGGGAGTTCAAAGCCCGTTGTTAGCTGCAATGCGTACAGGACGGCATCCATGGACGTGGGACTCGGCGCCCCCCCAGGAGGGGGTGGATTGGACGCCATGACGAAAACGAAAAGTAGCTGAGAAAGGAGAGATTGAGAGCTCAATGGAGGGTACTTGATTGGGTGGTGATCTCTCGTGGTGGTGTCGCTGAGTAGGTTTGGAGGAAGCGGCTGGCCGATCAAACAAGCCAAACAGCCTGCGTATCAAACGACGTTGATGTTTGAGCTGGCCGATCAAGTCGTTCCTGGCGCGTGATGTTGTTGAAGAGAGAAAAGAAAAGTGTGGGCGTGACGATGAGAGAAAAGGGTACCATATTTTTGTCCGCATCCCGAGGAGGCAACTCTCTCTATTGTCAGCGCGAACAATAGAGCAGACAATAGGCAGGAAGCTGCAAACGAAGACAATGGAACAATGGCAAACGGGATCCATCAATAGCGCCGAAATGCAATGCAGTGCAAACGGAAAAGGGGTGTGCATAGGGGGGTGATTGTATGCACATCTTGCCAGCTGTTGGGCAGTGATAGAAGAGAGCCTTTCGCACTTGCAACACGACGTAAGAATAGGTAGGTAGACAGATGGATGCCAGCTCGATATCTCTCATACATGACTCGGCTCAAAAATATTACTTTGCACCGTCCTTTGGGGCCATGCCCTTCTAAATCTTGTATGCCTTACACTAGGATATATGCTTCTTGTAGACAATGGCAACATCTCCCCGTTGCCACTGCTTCCAGAGCTGCTGCGTCTCCTCATCCTATGAAGACCGGAACTTCTCCACGAACTTCCACCTCACCTATCGGTCGAGCTCATCGACAGGCAAGTCGCCGTCGTCCTTTCCAACAATGGACTCGGCCACCTTCCAGATCTGCAGCAGATTATCCTCTGCAGCACTTGCTACGAGCCAAGGCTCATTGGGGTTCCAGCTGAAATCCGCCAGGTGGTTCGTGTGGCCGCCGTGCATGAAAAGCCTGTACGCGCGTTGTCAGTCACTGTGTGATATTGCTGTTGCCAAAGCCGATACGTACAGTTCAGGGGGGCCATCCTCCTGGTCATCAGGCAGCTGTTCTTCGCCTACTCTCGAGAGGTCCCAGAAGATAATTCTGCGGTCGTAGCTGGCACTTCCCAGGATGCCGGCCTCCGTGGGATGCCAAGCCAGAGATGTGACAGCGTCGTTGTGACCCTCCAGAGTGTGCACCTTTTCCTTGACATTTCGGAGATCCCAGATGCCAATTGTCTTGTCTGCCGAGGCGGTGGCGACGAGCACTTCGGAGTTGGGGTTAAATGCCAGGGCGTTGATTGCATCTAGGTGACCGCGTCGAGCCACTACAGCAGCCTTGTTCGTCTCGCTGTGTCGCACATCGACAATCTGGAGCGTTTGGTCGTCCGAAACGGAACCGATAAAGTTCTTGGAGATGGGGTGATACTGAACATCGTTGACAATCTGACCGTGATGAGTATACTTGCGAGCGGGGTTAAGAATCCTCGAGTCGGCCTTGAGGGTGTTGAGGTCCCTTTTCGCGAATTAGTTGAATGCTTAGGTTCTCTTGTTTGTCAATGACATACCACAGGCACATAGTACAGTCCTCGCTACCCGAAGCCAAGCAGCCGGCCTCATGGGGGTTCCAGTTGAGGCCGAAACCCTCGTTTTTGTGTCCAACAAGCTCAATCTGCGCGTTCACCTTGCCAAGAGAGGCAGGTTGAAGAGGGTGCTTCGTCCGATCAAAGATGAGGATCTTGCCGTCCACACAGAGAGTAGCAATGATATCCGGGTTCTGGGGTTGATATCGAGCTTTGTTCACCTCACCAGGATGCTCGATCTTCTGAACAATGTCGCACTTGATAGCAGCAACATCGCCCGACTTGCCGTAGCCACCGATCTCCCCCCGATCCTCGTCATAGTCGTCAGGATTGGGCGTCGCTGCCTTGGGAATCTGGACATCGGCGATCTGAACAAAGTTGGGGCTCTCATCCGAGGTGTGAGTGCCGAGGAGGAGTCGGTGAATCCGGTAATTCTTGCCCTCAGGCTCCTTGACGTCGGGGAACCACTGGACTGTGAGGGTGGGCCAGGTCAGGGCCGTTCTGAAAGGGCGGACGCGTTAGTCAGAGGAACAGATAGTTAGAGTATCATGACTTGCCCCAAAATCATGTCGTACAAGAAGGGACTATTCTTCTTCCACGTCTTGTACTCTACGTCGTGAGCGTCAGTACATATTGAGTGTAGCAGTCCTGTTGGGGTAGCATACCCTCATTAATCAGGCGCTCGCCCTGATCGTCTTCCTCCTCGTGAGTCATTTCGACTATGGGTTGGTGAGTAAATCGCCTTTGGATAAACGGTGCCCACTCGGCATGGATGCAAGGCTGCCCGCAAACTTACTGTCCACATCGCGCTCGGTAGACTGAGCGGGCGCCATGATGAGCTTGCCTTGGCCTTTGAGATGAAGGAATCTGATGAAGGGTGCACACTGCTTTCGATATTTTGTCGATGAGAGGAAGGCGGTGTTGCTGGTGGGGGAAAGCAGGTTGCGCGGCTGAAAGACGAGCAAAGTATCGTTGGTCGCAAAAGAAGGCTGAAAAGTAGAGGTCGTGGTTTAACGCGTCGTCGCGTTAAGTGATGGAAGAGGCGTCCAGTGGGAGGGAAGGCAGGGAGCATCAGCCACGATCAAGTGGGATGTGCTGTGGCTCAGCAGCTCAGGGATGCTAGCGCGTGTTCCCTGTAGGTAGGTACCTAGGAGCCCTGCTTGATCACGGTCATAAAAGACCACACGCAAAAGACATACTTTTATGCTATATTAACTCTAAAGCTGTGGTTTATTTGAGGAATAATTAGACTATGGGGTACTGTGTATTTTTTTTCTTTTTTTATCAATCATCAACCCTTGGTTTCATACTAGGTTGAGTTTTGGAGAGTTTTGGCCATGGTATATAGACCTGTTCTCGACCTATTTTTTTTGTCCTCCGGCCATCAAGGGAACCTGTGTGCTACCCACATTTCAGCGCCCCGTACCACCTGGCGCTATGTATCTCTTGGGTGCCTCTCCCGCTAGTCTAGGTAGGTAGGTGGTGGTCGGCCTCCGGTATTGACTCACGCCGGCCAACGGGCAGAGCCCCTCTATCAGCGGGCAAACTGAACTGAGCCCCACCCTTGTCCACAGGTAGACCCAGCCGCTTCTACGTTCCATCCATGACCGCTGGACGTCACGACAAACACGCATCGTCGCAACCTTCAACTCTCCCTGCCTCTCTCCCTGTGTAGCTTTCTCCGAACACGCCGCATCACCAATATCCTTGGCTCTGCGATACTGTTCATTCTCTTTCGGGCGTTGTAGAGGAGGTTTTCTTCGGTTCTCTCTGCACGATTACGTACCTATCCATCTCGTTGTTTCTTGTTCCATCCTGTCGGGCGCCACGTCGGATCACCATTGTCTTGCGGCCCTCGCTTGCGACAGGATTTTTAACGTTTTGCGCTCCAACTGTACGGGCGGCTTGGAGCTTAGCTCCAGTTTCATATCACTTTCCGACCTATTCTGAACTGCTTCGTGGGCTGAGAATCGCCCACTACCCGTCGCAATGGGGTGTGTTCTCCCTGTCCCTCTTCTGTCCTGACCTTCCGAAGCTGACCTGAGTTCTTTTTTGCCTCAAGTGTTCCCAAGTTCTTTAGATGGCTCTCTGAGCGCTATCCCGCTATCTCCCAACTCATCGCAGAGAACCGAATACCCGAGTTCGACTGCCTTTACGTTCGACGTCCCGAAACACCCCCCTCGCGCTGTGTGCTAACCGCAGCCTAGCTTGACATGAATGGAATCATCCATAACTGTACCCACAAGGATGCGGGCGAAGATGTGTCTTTCCGCCTCAGCGAGGAGGAGATGTTTATACGCATCTTCAACTACATTGAACACCTGTTTGGCAAGATCAAGCCCAAGCAACTTTTCTTCATGGCTATTGACGGTGTTGCGCCGCGAGCCAAAATGAACCAGCAGCGTTCTCGGCGTTTCCGAACGGCCCTCGAGGCCGAGAAGGCCCGTGAAAAGGCCATCAGTGAAGGTGTCGAGATACCCAAGGAAGAGCCTTTCGACAGCAACTGCATCACCCCTGGTATGACCATCTTGACCCGAACCGAGTTGATATCCTGACAGATGATAGGTACCGAATTCATGGCCAAGCTATCACAACAACTGCGATACTTTGTCAACAAGAAGGTGTCTGAGGATACTGACTGGCAGGGGTGCGAGGTTGTACTATCTGGCCATGAGGTCCCTGGCGAGGGAGAACACAAGATCATGGAGTACATCCGAAATGCCAAGGCTCAGAACGACTACAACCCCAACGTGCGGCACTGTCTTTATGGCCTTGATGCTGACCTGATCATGCTTGGTCTGCTCAGCCATGACCCTCATTTCTGTCTTCTTCGAGAGGAGGTGACATTTGGACGGGCATCCAAGACCAAGTCCAAGGAGCTTGAGCACCAGAATTTCTACCTACTTCACCTTTGCATCGTTCGAGAGTATCTTGAGATGGAGTTCCAGGAACTTGAAGAGGAGGGCGCCCTCAGCTTTCCATTCGACTTGGAAAGAGTCATTGACGATTTTATCTTAATGGCCTTCTTTGTCGGCAACGATTTCTTGCCCAATTTACCCGGGCTACATATTAATGAGGGAGCATTGGCCAACATGTTCAGGATATACAAAACCATTCTCCCCAAAGGCGACGGATATATCAATGAAAATGGAGTTATCAACATGGAGCGACTCCAACGCCTGCTTGGCGAACTTTCGAAGACGGAAATTGATTCGTTCGAGAGCGACGTGTCAGATGAGAAGTGGTTTGCGTCGAAGCAGATGGAGAAAGCGCTGGAGAACAGGGGTGGCTCTGAGCGCAAAGCACCCAAAGGAGGCCAGCTCGTCATCACCTCCTCTCAGCGAGATTTATGGAAACAAAAGATTCGACCGTACATTTCGAAACGCTCTGACCAGCCCTTGGATCTTGGCACCAGCCTCAAGGCTGCTGATCGCAAATTCGTTCAGGATTTAGCCGACTCTATGCATCTCCAATGGTCTACCAAGGAAGACGATGAGGGCCACCGACATCTCATCGTCTCATTCCCTCCAAAGATCGATGATGAGGATGATGACGAGGAGGAAGGCAACCTAGCTGCCTACCGGGTGATGAAGACTTACGACAAAGCTTTGGTGGTCGACATGACTCCTGAGGATGCCCAAAATCAGTACGAGCAGCTCTACAAAGACAAGTATCAAGGGTGGAAGACGAAGTATTACCTCCAGAAATTCGAAGAATGGGCTCCCGAAAAGTACGACAAGGAGCTTACCGCATTGTGTGAGAACTACGTGCAAGGTCTGCAGTGGGTTTTGTACTATTACTACCGCGGAATTGCCTCATGGCCTTGGTTCTATGGATATCACTATGCGCCTCTTATCTCGGGTAAGCACACAAGACAGAGTTTTGTATGTGAACTAACATGATATACAGATGTTGTCAAAGGTGTTGGCGCGGACTTCAATTTCAAAAAGGGCCAGCCCTTCCTGCCCTATGAGCAACTCATGGGTGTCTTGCCAGACCGCAGTAAGAAGATTGTGCCCAAGGTTTATCATGATCTCATGACAAACCCCGAGTCCCCTATCATCGACTTTTATCCCCGTGACTTTGAGCTGGACATGAATGGTAAGAAGATGGACTGGGAAGCTGTTATCAAGATCCCGTTCATTGAAGAGAAGCGGCTGTTGGCCGCCATGGCGACGAAGAATGACTTGTTGGAACCGGAGGAGAAGGCTCGGAATGGCTTTGGCGTCCCTCTCAAATTCACTTACTCGCCTGAGGTGAACTTCACCTACCCCTCCCCGCTTCCTGGCGTCTTCCCCGAGATTCAGAACTGCCGCTGTATCGAAAACATTTTTGATCTGCCTGCCATGGAGGGGCTCGAGTATCTCTCAGGGCTGACGACTGGCGCTCTGCTAAATGTTGAGGCTTTGGCAGGCTTCCCGACGCTGCATACCCTTCCTTACACCGCCCAGCTTGTCGAAGGCTATGGCATCAATGTCTTCCAGACGGACAGCAGGAACCCCAGTGTTGTCGTCACATTGACGGATACAGAGCAGCGCACCAAGATAGAGACTTGGAAGGCGAAGCTAGGTCAGCGTTGCTTCGTTGGGTATCCATTCCTCCAGGAAGCCAAGGTTATCAAGGTCCAGGATGAACTCTTCAGCTACGAGGTAGCAGACAACGGCAAGGATATTGTGACTAAGGATCATAACAACAGAGAAGCTGCCGACTGGGCGAAGGAGGCTGATTTCCTCGAGAACTGGCATGCTAAGCGACTTGGCATCACGATTGGTCAAGTTGAATGCTTGGTATATGTTCACATGCTGAAGGGTCTCATCAGGACGGAGGAGGGTGCTCTGATCAAGGAGTATGCGGAAAACCCCAGCCTCAGGAGTACTTATGCGGCCCAAACCATCGTTGATGAAGTCGTCAACGAAGACGAGAGATTCATCGAGAAGGCAGCATTGCCTATTCAGGAAGAATTCCCCCAAGGCACCCGAGCGTTCTTCCTTGGTGAATATGCTTACGGTCGTCCACTCGAAATTACCAGCCACGCCAACAACAAGGCTGAGATTGTTGTGTCGATGCTCAAAAACAAGGAGCCTGACTTTGCGAAGCAGATTATCTATCAGGCAGAGCGCAACAACCCTTACACTCCTTCTTTTGCTGTCGCAAAGCAGCTGGGTATCCACCCTCTTGTGCTGAGCAAGATCACTTCGTCCTACCAGATCATCAACTCTGCCGGGCTGAAGC
Organism: Fusarium decemcellulare; assembly: GCA_013266205.1. NCBI lineage: Eukaryota > Fungi > Ascomycota > Sordariomycetes > Hypocreales > Nectriaceae > Fusarium > Fusarium decemcellulare. Next base: position 68,643 of record JAAGWO010000524.1, read on the forward strand.
TGAACCTTGGTCTCAACCTCAAGTTTGAAGGGCGGAAGCTCAAAGTCTTGGGATACTCGAGGAAATCTCATACTGGCTGGGAATTCAGTGGCATGGCAATCAAATTGATTGCGGACTACATGGTAGCCTTCCCCGACTTCTTCGCGGCCATCCAGAGAGAGCCGCAGAAGAGCGAGGTGTTGGAGACGGACTTGTGGAAAGATCCCAGCGTAGCTTCCCAGAGGGTTAAGGAAATTGTGGCTTGGCTCAAGAAGCAGGAGACTAACAAATTTGAGCGTGTCCCCTTGGAAGCCGAGCAGCTTGACTCGGAGGTCGTCAAGGCCTTGGCCAACGTCGGAGAACAAATTCATGCCGCTTCACAGGAGATTGACATCAAGAAGTTGCGTGGCGTTCCTCGTTCGGCTCTTCTCAAGCCATCAGATGCGGAGATGGTTCTTGGAAACCAGAACTTTGGCCTGGGAGACAGAGTCACTTATGTTTCCGCGGCCGGAAAAGTTCCTATTGCGACTCGTGGAACCGTTGCTGGCATTAGTCGGACAGCCACAGCCCTTCTGTTGGACGTGGTCTGGGACACTTCCTTTATGAGCGGAACTACGCTGAACGAGAGAGCCCCGATGTTCCGCGGCCAAACCGTTGCCTCCTCCGCCGTCCTGAACACGACGAACAAGCAGGTCATTTCCACCACGAGCAGGTCACAACAGCGACGACCGGCTGCTGGTGGCCCAGTGGGTGGATACAACAACGTTGGCGTGCCTCAGTACAGGGACGCGCCAGCACCTGCCCCCCTGCGCGGTGGATGGCGAGGAGCTCTTAACGGCACAAACTCTTCAGGACGTGGTGGCCGAGGCAATGGTACTCGCGGGGGGGCTCCAAACCTCGTTCACAGCACCCTCGTTTACCGAAACGGCCCTGACGGGGCCACTCAGGGCCAGGATGCCAGCGGGCACGGCCATCGGGGACGCGGCGGTGCCCATGCAAACGGACGAGGCCGTGGTCGTGGACGAGGTAACCTGCATGGCTCTCCGGGTCCCGACGGCAGCCACGGGCCAAACACGCCAGAAGAGCAAAAGTACGGGAACGTACCGCCACCTGCCAGCCTTGACCAATTGCGGGGGCGGGGACGAGGCCGCGGCCGTGGTGGAAGAGGCCGAGGAGGACCTCACCGTGGACGAGGCAACGCAGGCGCTGGTGGCAATCCTACCCAGGGCTAGACGCCTTATGGATTTTGGCTTGACTGGCCCTGACAAGCTGTGTGCTTTTGTTCGCGCGTTTTGCATTGTCGGAAGGCTTGGGTTGTGGAACAACGTCAGCGCTGTGAGATGATTGTGGACGTGAATAATGTAGTATAGACAAAAGCTAGATGCCTGTATCACGAAGTCACGAACATGATTTTTCAAGCAGATGCAGTTTCTAAGTAATTCAAGTGACCGAACATAACTCAATCCACTAAAACGCCGTAGCATGCCATATATCTCGAGCTCACAACTATGGCTGACCTCGTCTAAGAACTCTTTTTCTGAGCATCCTTCTTCTTTGTCTTGAGGGCAGGGAGCTGGAACTTGTCACTGACACCGCCAGCCAACTTCTTCCAGACACCAATGTCCTGGCCCTGGTCCCAGGTCAGAAGGCCGACCCAGGGCTGAACGTTGTAGTGCACCTTGATCTCCACGTCGTCCTTCTCGGCGATCTTGCCGCTGGGGTGGGTGATCTGGTACTTGGGCTTCTGGTTCCTGAGCTTGAGGACGCCGCTGCAGACGGTCGTTAGATTGTGCGGTCTGCTTTCAAAGGATGAAGCTTACCGGTTAGGGTCAATTGACTTGCCCTCAGCACTGCGCTTGAGCTTCTTCATAGCAACAGGCCCAATGTTCTGAAGGTGGTCGGCGCTGGGGTTGGTGATGATGGAGTCCCAGATGACAGCCTCATTAGTGGCATTGCCGGGGCCAGGCCACTCGGCAGTTACGTAGACGAAGAGCTGCTTTGTATTCCATGTGAAGAGGGACGAAAAGTCAGCGTCGAGGGAGAACTTGATGATAGCGTACTCCTCCTTCTTGGAGCTGTAGTAATGAGGGCGACCCTTGACACTGGGACATGTGAGTGGACGCTGGCAGACAACAGAGCAGTGAGGGACATGATTCAGCAAACATACACCTGGACGTTTGTGGGCGCGACTATGCCAGTAGAAGGGGTGCGTGGCGTGACGAGATCCGAGGCGGCGATGAAAGCCGCGACGACGAATGCGACGGTGGTGAAGAAGCCAAAGGCATTTTGGACGCGGGTGAGTGAGTTGTACATGATGGGCGGCTGTGCTGAGCTACTATCGCAGCATTCCCCTTGTGTCCTAGAAGAAAGAGAAGAGCTCAGTTGGAGACGGACGGTGGTGATGTCGCGTCTTGGTGTTGAAGGTGCAGCTAGATACTGGCCACGTTTTTGGAGCTATCTGTCCCGTCTCCTGGAGATGTGGCGTCTCAGCCTTGTCATTGGGTCGAATGTGGGGTTGGTTACAGGCTTACAGCAGCACCTGGGTGATATGGATCCATGTAACTGGAGGTGCAGTGGGGAGACCAAAAAAAAAAAGCCCAACGCTAGATGCTGGATGACGATAGCATCATCTTTCCTCAGGGCATCATAATCATAGAAACACGTACTCTCAGAGCTATATTGCTTATGTCTTGGATTGTAAGAGCGCGGCCTGAGATATGGAAATGCCGTACTCGGCTAATAATGTAATAGTTGCTGAGTATAAAGAGCCCAAAAGGTGCTAAAAGCGTCAAGCATTGGTTTCTTTTTGTCTGCCAAGACGTGGCTATGCGTTGTCGTCATTCACATTGCAGCATGACCGAATTTGACATGACGAAAAGAAGAGTACTTTGATTTCTCTAGATTCAGACAGAGAGCCATAAACCTCTTCGACTTCTGACTATATTCAAAATATATATATTCCTTCAACGCTCGGTAGGTTCATCAGGCTACTGTCATCCAGCTGTTGGTCCCTGGATTGCGGCAGCTCGGACCCTGCCGTCTGCGAGGCTGACAGTCGCCTGAATCTCCACTGCCAGACGTTGTAGACTGCGTGACTGCCCCCCCGAAGCCGCCCTAATTTTTTAGAGGGCCAACCCCACTATCCAGAAACCTGGGTGTCTGTATGGATTCGCTAGAGCTACCGCCAGGGCCTCCATCCCAACCTTCACCAAGACACCGACAACCCACAAGCCATCCTCGGCGACCAGCAGCTTCGAGGGCTCGACTTTGCGTGCGCTCCATGAACATTTCGCCTCTTTCAGAGACCTAGCGCCCCTGCCTGCACTGAGATTTCTGCATCTCTGCGCGCCAAGAAGCCTAGACCCCCGGCAGCGGCAATCACCGCCACTCGACGTAACCATCGTGAACTGTCGAGCGGAAAACTGGAGGGCCACGCTCAGTCTTCGACCCAAGGGGATCAGCGGAGGACAAAGGCTCGATGGGAGTGCGCACTGCTCTTCTTTCCTTCCTGTCACCGTCCTGTCCCTCACGCCGAGCCCTGCTCTAACATTCTCCAGTCCCTTAGCTCGATATCACTCCGAAGCCAACTCTTTCCCGGATTATGGGTAGGCCCTTGGACCGCTCCCCAGACTTCCCAGGCGCCAGGTTCCCGCTGACACTCTCTGGAGCGCCCCGGGCAGCGATAATATCATGAATAGGCTGGTTGGTTTGCCCATGTAGCTCCAACGCATCCAGGAACAATGTAGCTGAACTTGCGAGCAGAAGAACCTCAACGCCTCGCAAAGGCCGGTGAGCTCCATGGGCACCGGACCGACGACCAGAACAAGATACGACCATGACGAAACGAACCACGAACCACCACCTCGCAAGCGCGTAAAGCAGGCCGATAAATCGGCGGGAGAGGCCATCTCCCAATTCTTCGCGAAGCCACAACCGAAACGACCACTCGAAGAGGTGGAGGATGAGTCGCTCGACGATTCAAGATCACACTCGCGTTATTTCATGAGAGCGGGTTCCCAAGCGGACACAATCGGGGGCTCCAGCGTCAACAGTTTAGGCAAGGCGGCAGCTGCTACGAGCGTATTGCCAGAGTACCGCAATGTACAATGTCAAAACTCCATAAAGCCCACCCGGCGAAGACGGAAATCACATGCCCCAAAATCATGCTCCCAGTCCAAGGATACCGACGATGCGCAGGCTGTCAAACACCGGAACCTCGCTCCTCACCCCATGCCACGCACCGAGGCCAGCCCCGACCACCTAGTATACTGCCACGACGAGGATCCACCGCCCGCCAGAATCGTCTCCGACCTCTGTCCCCCCCCCAAAAGATCCGCAGTGGATAATTATGCCCAAGCAACAAGCAAACGGTTCAAGGTGGCTGATAATTCCGAGGATGAGTTGTCAAGGTCGAACGCAGATGGAGGGCGCAACCATGTCAAGAAAGCAACCAACTTCTCGCTTCTATCCGCCTCTCCAAGACGATCCAGGCCGCAACGAGGAGACATCCCTTCCACGACATTCAAGCCAGCACGGCCTGTGGCGCAGGGACATCGTGCGCCATCGAAACCTCCTGAGCTGCCCGACGTTGCCGTGGCTGAAGCTGCGTGTGGAAAACACACATATTCCGCTACAAGCCAAGATGGGAGCATTGCCAGGCTTCATCTAGGAGGAGATTGGGCTACAGTCATTCATACGGGCCAGGGAATGCACCTCTCTTGGATAGAAGTCCAAAGATCGATGGTCAAGAGTGTCAGACATTCCGCAACACATAGTCCTTTCATCATCATCTATCGTCCATCAGCAGGCGAGGCTGGCAGCCCCCTGGCGTTGAAGTTTCAAGGTGTACGGGACGCTGCTTACTTTCACGGCTGGCTTAATGGCTGTGGGAAGCATTCGGAGGTTCACGAGTACGTCTCTTAAACTCTTCGCAACGGTCGCAAGTTAACGATTAACCAATTATAGGGACAGACTTGAAACATCATTCAACCACATATTTGATGCAAGCAAAAATTACGTGCAATCCAAGCCTAAGAGCTCTCCTTCAGCTCGCTCGGAAGCCTTATTAGAAAAACAGCACAAGTTCCCAGGTCCTTCAGAGCTAGGGGATCCCTTCAAGGGTGAGCCTACGACACCAAGGCCTGCGAAACTCAAGGACAGGATGCAGGGCGTGTCTGAGCCGACGAAGGACAACCAGCCGAAACCAGAAGACGTTGGTGAAGTCCTCCCCCTTACCCGCAGTCAAAGACTCGAGGCTCGGCGAACAAAACCGTCATCTCCAGCATGGCCAAACCGTGAGAGAACCCCTGATCGATGGACTTTTCAAAATCCAGGATGGGACAAGGACTGGCACAGATCCTTGGTATACCCCCCAACTGGTAAGAACCGGGCGACCGTTGATAGGGATGATATCCCGAGATTAGACGAAGGGGAATTCCTCAACGACAATTTGATTAGCTTCTATCTTCGCTACCTCCAAGTCGAGCTTGAAAAACAGCATCCAGAAGTTCTAAACAAGGTGCATATCTTTAGCACCTTTTTCTTCGAGAAGCTGCGATCCAACCGTGGCAAGATCAACTACGAGGGTGTCAAGGCTTGGACTGCCAGAATCGACCTCCTCTCGTACGACTACATTGTCGTCCCGGTCAATGAGAACGCGCACTGGTACCTAGCCATTATCTACAATGCTCCTCGATTATTACCCCAGCCGGTGAAAAATAATGCGTCAAATGAACATGAGGCTATCGTTATCGAGGATACTGGAGCAACGGACTCTCCAAAACTATCTCCCGTCGCACAAGACATGGCCATGATATCTCTCGACGGGGTTTCGGAGGCAGTCAGCAGTGGTCAAACGGCCAATGGCAACAAAGATCCTCCTTCAAACAATGAACCCACGACGAACGCCCCAGTTCCCAAGACAAGCAAGCGAAAATCGACTGGTGGCAACCAAAGGTTCAGCGTTGAGGAGCCGAGGATCATCACTCTTGATTCGCTGGGCTCAGCGCATTCACCAACCTGCAAGTGCCTAAGGGATTATCTCATCGAGGAGGCAAGACACAAAAAAGGATTTGAAATCACGAACCCTCCTGGTGGAATGACTGCCCGAAACATCCCCGAGCAGGACAACTACTGCGACTGCGGCGTGTTCATTCTAGGATACATGGAACATTTTCTGAAAAACCCAGACGAAGCAGTCCGAAAACTACTCAACAAGGAGGAGACAGGCTGGGACGTCCGGCCATCCCAGATACGCGCAAAGGTCAGAGATCTTCTTTTCACGCTACAAAAGGAGCAGCAGAAGCGATTGGACAAAGAAATGGAGAAAAAGAGGCAGCGAAGAGCCCTGAAGGAGGGTGTTTCGTCTCCTCGGGTTGCCCCCTCATCCCCTCAGGTGCCAATCGAGGGCCTGAAGACACCACAAGTCAACCGCCATTTAAACAGCCCCTTGACAAACGATGCCAAGACTTATTCCAGAATAGACGACCCCAGATCGATCCCCACTACCCCGGCGTACTTCCTGGCCATTCCTCCGGAAGAGCTTGCGCATCCTGAGACACCAAAGAGGGATGGACAGTCCCAGCGCGTAGCGTCCTTGGAAGATGACTCCAACAACGATGTTAAGACCTCCAGCTCCGGCGACGTCTTTCATTCGGCCCGCTCATCACCCGTCCCCAGTGCATCAAAGGTACCTGTTGACCTAACTGAGGATCAAATGTCACCTCTCGATGAAAAGATGGTAGCAAAGGAGCATTCTACGCCCAGCTTCATTCCACGACTCAGCAGTTCACCAAATGAGCGCCATCCAACCAATACTTCGTCCACCATACGACGGGTTCCTTCCCCCGAAGTGGCCGTGGTCGTTCCGCGCGCGAATTTCTCAGCAAAGGCCGCCAATGAACATCGTGTTGTTGATCCTGAGCCGCGGATCATCAACAGCATCGAAGTTGATAGCCCGCCCACAACAGGGCCACAGTACGATGGCATTGATCGGTCTATTGATTTGACCAACGGGGCGTGATGGGATGGAAACATGGTAGATCAGCGGGAATGGAGTTTGGTGGTCGCCATTTTTGGTTCTAAACGTTGATCGAGACGGATGCAGAAGAGTGATGTGAGGACAGGGTTTGCATTGCGTGGAAGTACAGGCGTTTCAGGGCCCCTTGCATCAGAAAACAGGGGAACATTTCAAGTTGTTTGAGACAAAGCAAAGTGATGAGAACCTATCAGGTAGAGAAAGAATATCAAGAGACTATACCCAGCCCAGATCCGAGGAGAGCATACACGTCAATTCGATCATGCCAGCGGCTCTAGAAGTCGATAAAAGACACAATAATATAAGTTGGGTATGCTCGTAGAATATAACATGAAGTGTGGGTTCAATCTCCGCCACGTCTATTCAGTGGTTCACAGTGTCTATTACGCTCCTCATTCATCTTCCTCGTCAGTCGAGCTCTCATGCACACCATTCACAACAGTCCGTTGTGTTTTTGGAATCTCAAACACGACGCCACCGTTCCGTCCGACCTTGACCGACGGGTTCCATCTTCCTAACCGGTGTTCTCGCCCCACGGCTACAACAACGCACAGTCCATCCTTGCCTCGATCACCGCGCTCAAATATGGCAATGTCGTTGACGACGCCGGTGATAGGACCCCGCGTGCTGTCCTCGTCGGATTGGTCCTCGTCCTCGGGTGTCGAGAGAACGCCCCGAGGCTCAATCTTGCGCTTGTCCTCACTTAGCTGCCAGACGCGAATGTGTCCGTCCCAGCTGCCAGTGAGGATGACGTCGGAGTAGGGGATGGTCTTGATAGCAGTGATCCAGCGAGGAGTGGGTGGAGGGACGATCTGGGGGTCTGGGTTCTGCTCGGCAGACGCTTCCTGAGGATCCAAGGGTGGGTCGATGCCGTGCGCGATGGGCGCGATGTACACGGGCTTCTTCTTCTGAACGCTCCACAGGGCGAGGGAGCCATTGTCACTGCCAGTCACGAAGAGGTCGTCGTCAATCATGGCAACGCGATCCATACTGCCCTCATGAAGAAGCGAGCGCGGGTTCACATCCGGTCGGGACTTCTTGTCCACGGCGCCGCCGCGGAAAACAAGTTGTGTCTCTTCGGCCACCTTCCAGAGGCGGGCGGTGCGGTCTCGCGCGCCGACACTGACGCAGCGCTCCTGCGCCAAGGCGTCAATGTCGAGTACTTCGTCTTGGTGGCCGAAGAGCGTCTCGACGTAGGCAAGCTCGTCCAAACTCCAGACCTTGACCGTGCGGTCCTTGGAGCATGAGTACAGCTGATTCGTCCCCCGACGAAAAACGAGTCCGGTGACGGCGTCTCGATGGTGTGTAAAGACTTTAAGGGGCTTGAGGGTAGGGGCGTCGTAGATGATGAGCTTCCGGTCTGCGCCTCCGGTTGCAACATATTTTCCGTCCGGGGAGGCGGCAATGGCGAGAATGCGGTCGGTGTGGCGCTGGTAGTTTCTGTCTTTTGACTTGGTCGTGTTCCCCTTCAACCATGTCTCCAACTCGGGCCGTTTCCTCGGGGGGGCTGGGGGCTTCTTTGGTTTCCGCTTTGTCGTCTGAGGGTATTGATATTGGGGAAGCTCCTGTGTCTTCCACTTTTGTACGTACAGGTCTTTGGTCGTAGTGTAGATGTAGGGGGCGCATGCGGCGATCGAGGTGACGGTGTTGGTGTTGCTTCGGAAGAAAGTTCTCGAGGCCTTGTCAAAGGCCAATTCGGAGGCCAATTGGCGGTATACTCGTCCCTTGCCCTCGGCGACGTCCTCTTGGAGTCGCTCGGCGATCAGGTCCCGGTCAATGTCAGCGGCATCGAATCCAGCTTCGTCTACGTGCTCTTTCACGTTCTCCAAGTAGCGCTCCGCCAACCGCAATCTCCGCTCAGCGGCCGTCTCGCCCTCATCATCCGACTCTTCCTCCTCTACCGCGTCACCCTCATTGGAAGCGCTGTCGTAGCTCTCGTCGTCATCGTCAGAATCGCTCCCAGAAATAGACTCGTCGTCTCGCTCGACTCGTTTCTTGGTGGGGCCGGCTGGCTTCGAGGATGCCTTGCCCGCGGATTTTGAGGCAGCAAGTCTCTTTTTGGGTGGTTCCGGGGCCGCAGTTCGCTTGCGCTTCTTCTGGGATCCGGGAACTGTGAAGAAGGACGACATGGTGGTGGCAACGCCGTCAGTTTGGCTGCCTGCTCACAACTTTCCAACGTCCCGCCTTGGAGATAAATTTCTGGGCTCTCTGAAAAAAAAAAGTTGAGCGCCAGTGGACCTCGGAAAATCCGCCTGTCACTCAAGGGTCCCAGCGGCGAATCAGAGATCGGGGTCTGGGGCCAGGTTTTTCCGGCCCAAGCGGTGAGGAGGGGCACTAAAGACCCCAGCGTGGGCAGCTCTCGTCGGAGACGGTTGACGCGCAGCGCTACAGCCTAACGGGGGAGCTTGCTTGGTTGCTGCTGGACCTCGAAACACAGGCTGATAACTACCACTCCTCCACAACACTCTGCCAACCCTTCGCCGCAACTCGCAAATTCGCCAATATGTAAGCTTGGTTCAAGCTGCAGCTACTGCTATAATATCTGCTAATGCTGCTTCTGCAGGGAGGTACTGTTGGGAATCACCGGAAAGGACTTCACCATCATCGCAGCATCCAAGGCTGCGATGCGAGGCGCCACCATCCTCAAGGCGTCGGATGACAAGACCAGGGCCCTCAACAAGCATACTCTTCTTGCCTTCTCCGGAGAGGCTGGTGACACAGGTACTTGGGACTGCTGCGGACGAGGCTAGCTCTGCTATGACGACAGCTAACGCTTCGCAGTGCAATTCGCCGAATACATTCAACGAAATGCTCAGCTCTATTCGATGCGTAACGAGTCCGATCTATCCCCCTCTGGCCTGGCGCACTTTGTCCGTGGAGAGCTGGCTTCAAGCCTGCGATCTCGCAAGCCCTACAATGTCAACCTCCTCATGGGAGGCGTCGACCCCATCACTGGCAAGCCATCACTGTACTGGCTCGACTACCTAGCGTCGCTAGCTGACGTTCCTTATGCGGCGCATGGATACGCACAGTACGTAGCCCCTCTGGTCCAATAGGTCGTACTAGATCAAGCGATGGATACTTGGTCTGCATAAACTCGAGTTCAAGCTGACATGATGTTCTTGCAGATACTATTGCTTGTCTATCCTTGACAAGCACCATCACCCCGATATCACCCTCGGCCAGGGCATCAAGATCCTGACGATGTGCACCGACGAGTTGAAGCGGCGGTTACCGATTGACTTCAAGGGCATGGTGGTCAAGGCGGTCAAGGCGGACGGAATTGTCGACATAGAGTTCGATGACGACAAAGTGGTGAAGAGCGCTTGATGGACAAGTGACGGATAGAAAGACAACATGACTTTGTACTTTTAGATGGGTCTTGGGGGCTAATACTTGCAATAAAGATGGTTTCCTCTAAGTGATGCTCAGCGAGATGTGCATGTTATTGGAAAGGCTTGTTGGCAGTGGCCGGAAAGACAAGATTTGGGTTACGTATGCCCTTATATTACAGCACGTTTACATTTATGCACAGTTGGGAGGAACAGCGAGTATATCGTGGCTAAGATTCCAAATGTTCTTTGTGATGGGCTTTGATAACTAAACCTGAGCCAACTGATAGTCAAATTAGGAGGCATGACCACAAGATGTTCGTATTTCTATGTGACTCGGGGAGCCCATACTTTCCTGCGCTCAAAAGCCAGCAAAACCCATCGATTTTATCCGTAGACTACGGTACTGACCAGAGCGTTCAGTGCATCAAACCTACATCCATTTGATCCTTGTTGCCCATGCCTCCAAACAGAGACCCTCCGCTCTTAGAATAATCCCCACAATCACTCACCAAAGAGCTAATCGAAGCCAGTCCAGGCCAACAAAGTCAGAGTGCTATTGGCGCTCAGGTTAGCCAAGTCAGGGGTAGTTATATATGCCGTTCTCATGTTCCCAAGCTGCCTGGCCGTGTAACGTTATCCCTCGGCTCTAATGTCTTTGTGCTTCATGTCAGGTCCTGTGTGTTACGGCCGTCCTGTGGCTCTACAGCCTCATTTGAGGACTTAAGGCCTTGCACCTATTGTGATGTTGACGGAGTTATATTCAGTTATTTCGGGCACGTTTGTGTGGCCTCATGATGCTGGAGGAAGAAGGCGATGGGCGTAGGCAAGAAGACCAAAGGTTTAATATACGTGTTTGGGACTGTGGTTTCTTTCTAACGAGAGAGTAGGTGTAGTGCAAGCTACACTCTAGCCGTCCTGAGATACTAGCCGGCCAACTCATGTACGACTTTGTTGTTCATTATACGGGAGTGGGATAAAATTGGACGCGAATCACCTCCCACCACAATATGACCACAATAATGCCATGGCCAGTTAGACCATTATTCACAGCCCAACGCAAGAAAAAGGAATCATAGCAAACTTCAGGGTCTTGTCAATATCCTCTTGGGCTAGACACGCCCATAGATGAATAATGTTAGAGAACAGCGTCGCCTTTTTTTTATTTCATTTCGCAACATTTCAACGTGACGTGGGCCCCTCAGGCATGCCGTCAGATTAAGATGAACATGCTACTAGGCTATGGTTCGGTACTGGAAGATCTCGATCCTGGTAAATGGCTAAGCAGCCCTACGGCCAAGCACGGGTCGATGGGGTGACTGTGCCGTGACCCCAGAAAGCGCGCCCACTTCCAGGCTGCTTTTGGGGCTCGGTGTCAATACTTTGGCATTCTCATACCGTTGTCCGGGGATAGTAAGGTCTTGTTCGGAGAAGCACCGTGTTTGAGACGATACGTCACGTTTTAGGTTTTGGGTGTTCGCTCTACGATTGGATGCCTCACGAGATCAGCATGTTCTAGATTTCCAGGAGAAGCTTTGCTTAGCCTCTGGATCGTGGTGGTTTTTTCGTCTCCGAGTAGGTGGCCTCATGTACTGTAGCAGTACCTAGGTCATGGGATACGGACGTGGATGGGAGCGCCTGACACGGTCAAGGCTGCTTGCACCCGAGTGAGTAATGGACATGATGCTAGATCGGATGTTCCAGTACGTGGATGGGCAGCAGTCGTGCCCCGGGAGGCGACGTTGAGAATATTCAAGAAGTTCCAGTACGGGTCTTCCTGAACATGGTAGGACAGCTTTAACCTGACGACTTGTCTCCAGCTTCAGTACAGTATTATCACTTCCGGTTGTTGGTAGCCTGGAATCATCGTCACTGAATGAATCGCATGTGTGTCGCGCCGGCTCAGCCGCTTATCGGAGATTTCGTCATCAGCCCGGCTGCGATGCTGCGCACCTAATCTGGGCCTTTGATCCTGTACGTGGGAGGGCCAAGCCAGAGAAGAGAATGAAAGAAGCCTCTGGGCTTTCTACGTTTGATCTTGCAACCTGCCGTTGGCGTTTGTTGGCCCGGTATAAAGAGCAAATGGATACCTAGGCAGGGTCAAACCATGTTCGCAACCGGTTGCCCGTCATCTACTTACCTACGTACGGAGTGGTTACTAGGACGATTTTCTTTCCGGCGACCCAAAACCCCCCCAAACCCGGTCCGGTACTTGAGACGCATGTGCAATCACAGGCCGGTTCCCGATTATCCATCAAGATACCCCCAATCTCGTCTTTCGGAAGCGGCTTGTCCTTCTTTGCTGACTCTCCTAGTCCTCCAATCTATCCTGGTGACCGTTGTACAGTATTCGTAGCCGCATCTGAATAAACACTTGCATTTGATCCAATAATCGTCATAATCAGCATGGCCAGTGCAATGTAGGGGATTACTGTACCCAGCGCCAGCTCTCCACCCCCGGCGAGCCGCTATCATCCCAGCCCTCCAGGGCTCCCAGTTCAATCTAGATAAAAGTATCTCCCAGGTACCTCCAGTTCACTAGGGCCCTCCCGTCTTCTCCAGACAAAATCAACCCAACCTCGCCTCCATTCTCGGCCCCCTTGCAATCCGCATCATATGGCTGCACCATTTCTGTTTTTTTTCTTCTTCTTCCACTTGCACTCTCCGCCCTTCTTCTGCCTGCCTCTCCCTTCCGTCCGGCCCACAGCAGAGAGCCTGGTGACTGCGTATCAACCTTTCACAAGCTTCTGGGGGATCGCAGTTAGTGCCCTCCCTAAACTCAGCCTAAGGCACAGGGACCTTCAAATCCTGACACTCAAAACCTGTGACGATTCAGCAACGACTCAGCACACACTTCCTTCATCCACTCAGACGAGCTCGCTATTCCTCTGGTGCCCGCCCTCGTCATAAGTACCAGGTCAGTTCTTTTTTTGCTCCTCTACCCAGCCACGTCAAGCCTTTTAACAGGCATTCCTGCTGGGTTCTCCGCCGTGGCTTTAACGTCACTGGCTTCGTCTGATTCGGGCGGTGGCCAAAAGATACTTTGAGGGTACCTCGAGCCCTGCTTCGCCCACTCACGGCCTTCCCTCGCCCTCTCTCCCTCCCACTCGCCCTCACCGCAGAAGGCGCAACCCCCAAAAAATCCTGACCCGGCGGAGTGCCTGCGCTAGTCCTCTTTTGTCACAACTCAGACCAATTTTTTTTTCTTCCCACTCTTTTCTTTGCCTCTCAACTCCGACCCTTTTCTTCCCCTTCTTCCCACAACAACAACCCTTCACCTCACATTCCTCCTCCATCCCCATTCCCCTCCATCCTCGTCTGTTCCCTCTAGACATTTCGTCTTTCCTTGGTCCTTCCTTTGAAGATTCTGCGTGTTCTTCGAGGGATATCTGCAAGCACTGACGTTTGTTTGTGCCCCAAAGTAATTTATTTGAGGAGATTCTTGGAAGCATCGGTCTTCCTTTTCTTTCTCTTTCGCGTCTTTCCTGTCCTTTTCGTCTGACGGGAATCCACCGCTTCTACTCTCGTTGATCTTTGAGAGTATCTTTGCGACCGTCCAAGTCATCGACTTCGTGTCTCTTACGACCCGGCACTCTTTCTCGTCAACGACTTCCCTCGAAACTCGAACATGGCCGATCAACTCAACATGGGTGGCCTCAGCCTCGGCGATGGTGCCCCTCAGCAGGCTCCTTCCCAGCAGCGATCCTACATTCCTCCTCACATGCGCCGTCAGGG
>JAAGWO010000525.1:0-37871 GCA_013266205.1 Fusarium decemcellulare
TTTTGCCCTATTCCAATACCAAAAGGTAGATCAAGGCAGCACAGTAAAAGCTAATACAATAATTTCAGAGGCATCATACCCAATGCCTTTCTACACAGCGAGATAAACTAATATACTTCACATCTTACAGAAAATAAACTTACTTTAACCTTCAACAACAAACCTTACTCTCCAAAATAAACACATTTCTCTAAGCAGGCAGATAAAATGCCTATCTTCGTTAATTATGGCCTAGTTTCCAACTATCTTCAATCATTATCATTATCAATAACGACAAGATGCCATCAACATTTCATCGCGTGATCCTTCTATTAAGCCACACCTTTTACAAAGGTATACTCCGATCCTACACCCGCCGCCAGAAATTTAAGTTAACCAACGTCGAAAACCTCAATCAAGCGGCTTTTAACAACGTCTTACGGAAATGCGACGTGTTTCACTGCATTTTTAACCCCCCGCGAGGTTTGCTCAACGCCAACGCCCGCTCTCCATAGAAAACGTCAGGCCCACTGAAGCGAGTAATTGAGAGTCAGTGAAAGCCTGCTTGGTTCGTGATACTGATTGCCGTCACGACTCGTGAGATTCGAGGTGGAAGATGGCATGGCAAATATTCTGTGGCTATCCAACAACAGCATAAAATACAAGCTTGTTAAACTCAATAGTTGTATCCCCCACTGTATTGAGCATCCTCGTCCTCATCATAATCCCCGTATCCCTCCCCATCATATCCCCCATAGTCTTCACCACCATAATCGCCTCCAGTATAGTCGACCTCTGCTTCCTCCTCCTCCTCCTCCTCTTCTTCTTCTTCCTCTTCCTCTTCCTCTACCTCTTCATCACCGTCCTCCTCTTCTTCCTCTTCAGAGTCCACTTCGTCCGCATCCACTTCAACCTCTCCGCCATCGGACTCGCCGTCCTCATCCTCAACTTCAGGCTCCTCATATGCTTCTTGTTGGTAGCTTTCCGCGTCGGACTCTGCCTGGTGGTCGTGGCTCTCCCAGTCGTTTGACTGGTAAGCATCTGCTTCAACGTCAGACTGCCCAGCCTCACTCTCGTCGTCTCCACCATCCTCGGAGTCAGTGTTGGCATTGTAATGTTCTCCTTGCTCCGTGTCGGAGTCCCCATCCTCTCCCTGATCAGAGTCCACGGCGTTATTGTCCAAATACGCATCCTCGCCATGGTCCAGCTCTCCGTCTGAGTCTTGATCCGCGTAGGCGGTATAAACATCGTATGGGCTTTCTGGTTCCTCCACATCAGAGTCACCTTCTTCGTGGTCGCTGTCACTATCGGATTGATCAGCCTGAGCGTGGTCATAATCTGAAGAAGCATCCGAGTGTTCTTGCAGCTCATGGTCCTCATGGTCTGAATCGAGTGATCCAGCCTCACTGAGGACATCGACGTCTTGGTCATGGTCCGAGCTGGCTTCACTCCAGGCATAGTCCTCAACATCCTCTTCATTAGCATCGGACTCTGAACTCTCGCCTTCATGGTCTGATGACTCTGCCTCGGAGAATTCATGTTCAGAAAACTCGTGTTCAGACCCGTCGATTGAGGGCGAGCTGGGTGTATTAATAGTCTCATTGATCATAGATTCGGACTGGTTATGTTCGTTGTTCTCAGAGTAGTAGCTGTTGTTATATGTGTTGTTGATGATGTGAGACTCTGACGAGTTTTCTCCCTGGAAATGAGAGTAGGCAGCATAACCACCAGCCAGGCCAATTCCGACACCAACAGCGCCGGCAGCAGCCATTTTCCCGGTGTTGGAGGACTTGGTTGACTTTTGGGTCTTTTCACTACTCCTGTGTGAGGATGAAACATGGCTCGATGCAGTGTGTGAAGTCGCAGTGTGGCTTGACGCGGTATGGCTTGATCCGCCCCAGTGCTGTTGAGTGTTGAGAGATCTGGTTCCCCCACTAACGTTGGGCTTGCTTCCAGGAACAGGTTTCGGGGGCGCCAATGGCTTCGGTGCTCCGGGCCTTGGTGCTTCATGGGGAGGCTTGGATGGCATGCCTAAAGGTTTCGGGGGCTGGCTGTATTGCTGCGGCTTCGAACCGGCAGGGGAAGCTCCAGGATGGGTTGTCGGAGGCGCAGGCTTCCTGCCTGGCATTAGCGAAGCTGGTGCAGACTGTTGCTGAGGACCGCTGGGTCTCTGGCCGGGAGTCAATCCCGGAGGATGACTGGCAGGTGGCTGTCCCTTCTGTGGTGGTGCTGTAGCACTGGGCTTGGCATGAGCTTGAGGGCCACCTATGCTCCGAGACGGAGGTGCCCCTGGAGAGGCGCCCCTGTTTCCTGTGCCTATCGCCTGCTGTTGTTGTTGTGGTCGCCATGGCTGGACTGGCGGTCGCTGTCCAAGCTGTCCCGATGGGGTCTGCTGCGGTTGTTGTCCTCCCAATGGCTTCTGCCCAGTACTCTGAGGGGCACCCGGAGTTGAGAAAGGACCCTGGCTCGGAGTGGGATTCTGATATGCTGGCTGGCCCTGGTATGGTGCGTATTGAGGCTGAGCCTGCGGACTAGACGATGATGCAGGTCTTTGCGTGAGACCCCTGAGATCCGATGAAGAGTTAGAGTGATGAGTGGACTGCATGCCTCCGGATTGCGCCTTGAAGGGTTCGCTAGAAGCTATCGAGTGTCTGTGGCCAGATGGAGTCGAGCCTCCACTTAGTTGACGCCCGGAACCGGGTCTCATAATGGTTGGATGAGACTTTTGAAGCATACCGGGACTGGGTGTTTGGCGTGGTGGTGATGGTGCTGCACCTGGTGTTTCCTGAGGCCTGCCAGCATAAGGCAGATATGTCTTCTGAGCGCCCTGCGATGGCAATGCTGACCCCGTCGCAAGAGAGTTGTACATGTTCCAACTCTGTCGGTGGTCCTGCTTGCTACCGCTCGAAGCTGACGTGAAAGATTCCGGCTGTGACATAGGGGGGATACCGGGTGATGAGCGTTGAGCTGTAGTAGTGGCACTCCCATCAAGCTCTGCGACTACTTGGGATGACTGGCCCTGACTGGATGTAGAGGCTCTGTAGGCCTGGTAACCACCTCCGCTGGTTGAAACAGAGACACGCTCCTGGCTCCCATGGCTGCTCAGTGGCTGTCGTGGCTGCTGGTCCCTACCAGGAACAAGACTCATAGGCACGGAGCTTGACTGGCTAGGGGGAGGTGTCTGTCTCATGGGTCCGCCTTGTGCTGATGAGATTGATGATCCTGTCACGGAAACTGAGTGTCTTTGCCCACTGGATATTTGAGTCTTGGTGGTATCAGCTGGTCGTGGTGCATTGGCTGTACCAGGCTGGTTGTTGGTACCAGGTGCCCAGGAAAGAGGGCGGAATTGCGAGGCTTCTGCCGCACCTGGAGGCGGACCTGGCCTGGATGAGAACATGTGCTGGGTTGAATCGATGGACTTGGGCTTATCCATGGATCTGGGTTTGTTGCTGGAACTGGGGTTGGAACTCGATTCTTGCTTCTTCTTCCCATGTTCAGCTAAGAAAGACTGGCGGCACTGCTTCCACTCTGCATTCCATACGGAGTATCTCTTCTCATAGCGCTTGAAAAGCAGAGATGCCATCGATTGCTCTTCCTTAGTAAGACGAGCCACTCCATTTTGTCGATGAATAGCGTAGAAGATGACCGTGTGGTTTTGCGGGCTCAGCTGATCGAGATCAGGCTCTCCGTCCAATAGAACCTTCACAACCTTTTCGTCACATGCATAGACTGCGTGCAGAAGAACTGTGTAGCCATATCTGTCAGTGGTGTTGACATTGGCTTTGGACGCCAAGAGCACCTTGACGACAGTTGCATGGCGACGCAGGACAGCATACTCCAGCGCCGTCTGTCCGCCCTTGTCTCTTGTGTCAATAGCGACATTCTTCTCCACAAGCCGCTGTATGCACGACTTGTTTCCTGATGCAGCAGCCTCATGCAGTGCAGTCCTTCCCAAATGATCAGGGATATCTACCTGTGCGCCTCGATCAAGCAAAAGACGAACGATGGCGCTTTGGTTCTTGCGGAGCGCAAGATGAAGAGGTGTACAGCCTTCGATATCTCGCCAGTCAATATCCGCGTTCTTGTCTAGCAGAAGAAGAAAGATTCCTGGCTTGCCGACGGTCACTGCGTGGTGCAGGACGGAAGAGTTATGATGATCTATGTAACTGATCTTGGCTCCCTTATCCAGTAGGAGTTTGATGGAGGTTGTGCTACCACGAATTACGGCAGAGAACAGAGGTGTTTGTGAGGCGCTGTTCCTGGTGTTGATGAGAGATTCACACTTCTCAACAAGGAGTTTCTGGATCCCAGGATGCCCCTGAAGAACGGCAAGGTGCAGGGCTGTCTGACCACCAGCTGCCTGGATGCTGCTGTCTGCGCCCATCTTGATGATCTGCTTCAGCACGGTTGAGTAGCCATGAAGAGCAGCATGATGCAGAGGAGTCCTCTTCTGGACATCTTGGATGTTGAGGGAAGACTTTTTGCACGCTTTGACAACTTCCGAGAGAAGGTGGACGTGGCCACAGGCGGCAAAGAGGTGAATCCACATAGCCCCTGGCGATGACTTTTTGGAAGATTTCAGTTCGGTGAAATCCTGCTGTTCGAGCTTCGCGAATCCTTCGAGGATGGACTTTTGCGGCCATTCCATTAGCTTCACAATATTGGAAGCTCCGCTTGACTGCAAATTGGCTGCCACCAGGTGATGGGACCACGCAGATCCTGCATAGTCAACGAGTTGCAGGGCAAGGCTGGAACTGTGTTCTTTGTCCCATCCAGGCTGTTTGAATGCCAGAACCAAGAAGCGGATGCAACAAGTTGCAAGGTGCTCATGAGCTTGGGTGACGAGAACGTCAGTTTTCAGAGAAGCGTCCCCATTCGACAAGATATGCAACCCCTGCGAAACGAAGAAAGATATGATGCTTTCATGCAAAGGCCGGACAACTCTTTGGCCTCTAATGGTGACTGTCTCCAGAAGACCCCAGGAAACAGACTCAATCCAGGCCTCGAAAGCTTCATCCGTGGTTTCATTGGAAAGAAATCCCGACTGGAGAATATCGTTCAGAGACTCGGGTGGTGTAGCATCCTCAAGGGCCAACGCAACACGCAGCTCACGGAGAGCGAGGGGCCTGACGGCAAGACAGCACCATCTCAAGACGCAAAGGGCATACTCGTTGTTTTGACGAGCCATATCCTGAAAGAACCCCCCAAGTAAGGCGGAAAGTCTCAGAGCACTGGCTGATGGTAGTTTCTTGAGGGAGGAGGTCGAGGAATCGCAGAGTCTGGTGTGATTAATGAGAAGACGGGCCGACAGAAACGAGACGCCGGCCCTCTCAAGAACGGACTCTTGGGTAGCGAGATCGACGTCGCCAAGGTACTCTCTGACATAGAGCGTGACATTCCAGCTGTTCTTTTCGTCTACCTGGATACAGGAAGAGGGGAAAGGATCCTTGATGGAGTACTCGGTGCTTGAGAATAGTATCCTCAGGCCGTGTACGTTGCTGGTATCATCCTCAGGAGGGTATGACTTTTCGATGAGCTTGGAAAAGTCCTGAACAAGCTTCTTGGCCGCCTCCTCGCCACAACGGTTGATGGCATCGACATAAATTACGAGGGAATGCCCTTTGACGATCTTGGGAATGGCCTTGACAAGATCATCAAACAACTCTTGTGCGGCCCAAGCCACTCTCTGTCCAGCAGGTAGAGCGTCCTGGATTATCTCAAATCTAGCCTTCAAGTCGTCAAAGGCATCGGGGAATCGGGGAACCAATTGATGAAGTAGTGCCCTGAGGAGTCCCAGGCGAGATTTCGGTACATCGTTGCCAGCTAGGGTAAACGAGTAAAGCAGGCGAATTGAGTCTGGTTCATCTGCGATACTACTCTGCACTGCTTGCTTCAGAAGTGTAGACTTCCCACTCCCTTGAGGGCCCCTCAGCCACAGCAAGCCGTGCTTTGAGTTCTGCCACTGGGTGAAGGAAGAATCCTCGAGCAACCAGTCTGAAGGGTTCTGGTCAAGAGATGCTAGGCTTCGGATGCAGTATGACATCGCAGGAAATTCGAGGCTTCTGAGCAGGGCTGCCTGCCCTGCCCAAGTGGTAGACGGGACATGTTGAGGTGGTGCTTGGAAACCACGTTAGTGACGAGATGGGGGATTATGGCACTGGAAAAGAAGTTTGCATACCTGGCTGAAGCTTGAATTGAGAGGGAATTGTTGTTTGAACATCCTTCCTTCTGGGCTTCTCGCTTTCTGTCTCACGCTTGGCTGGTTGCGCGCTGGGAGGACTGAAGGGCTGGAAGCCCGACACATCAGGGCCATTGTTTGCAGCAGTAGAATCCGGGGTGATGTATGAACGCCGCCTAAAGTCAAAGGAACGTGGGGTAGAGTCTGAGGGCGGGTTGGAAGACGTCGAAGTAGTGCCGTCCGGGACATAGGCCTGGAAAGCCTTGGTCGGCCGGGGAGGTTCAAAGAAACTCATACTAGCAGAGGTCCCAAGTTTTGAAAGGAAATGCTTTGAAAAAGAGAAAGAAAATTAAAGTAAACAATGAATGCGGAAATGTAAGCTGATGCTGTACTAATTCGAGTGCGACCAAGAGCCCTTTTCAACGCTGACTGTCAACTACCTCAGAGATGATAAGCGGCGTCTAACGATCCAGGGCGGCGGGGCCCAAGGTCCGAGCCGAAACGTACAGTGTCCAATAACTGAAGTAGCTCCGTCTCCTCATGGGGATGTGAATCCTTCCGTGGTGGTTGGCGTAGAGTTTGGGGGCGAAGCAGGCCAGACTAACACACCCCTGTTGTCAGCTCGCAGGCGCCACGCATACAGAATGGAGACCAACAGCAACTTTAAGGCTCTGTTACTCTCTTTTTTATTTTTAAGCCGTGGCATGAGTGGGATGTGATTTAGTTCATGATGCGAGATTTTGGCGCGCGTGTAGAAGCAGATGGTTTCGCACTGTTGTCCGCATTGTGGTTAGACGAGACTTGAAGCTATACACAGACATTGTGTCACTGAGTCGAGTTGACAGGAACCTGAAACAAGCCTTTCTTGGCCCTTCCCCGGTAATCTGTTCTCACATAATTTGGAACCGAGTCTGCTGTGCTTTTCGTTTCTGCATGCACCAGGCTCCCGCACCCTCCAATAGCTGTAAAAGAGAGACTCACAACCATCAACTCAGGCAATCAGACCAGGCCACCAATAACGTCTTTCCAGCACTCGGCCCGCTCGAGACAATAACAAGTTGTGTAACCCTACTCCTAAAATCAGGCTACGAAATATTTACCCAGAGCCTCGTTTAAAAATAACTCTACCATGAGACATTTCAACCGTTGGGGGCTGATGGACTTGGCAGCGTCGATGATCTTTTGCATATTGGCCGCACTGAACTGAAGCCCATGTCAACTCGACAGCGCGCTTATTGGTGTTATCTGATCAAGCGCTCCTCGTCGGCCGCCTAAACGCCGGCGCCGCCATGGGAATGGCATCATCCGCGCAATCTCCATCCCCTGCTGCATGAGCTTAGCCTAGTCCCTTGGCGGCTAGAGTTCTCACCATCTGCACAAGGCCTTGTCCTGAAACACCGTCGACGACCAATACAAACAATAATTGGGGCACTTGTTGGTCTGTACCGCGCTGTCGGAGGAGTTCCCAGACTCGGACGACAGATGAGGCTCTGCGGACATCCATACCCTTTCTAATTGGTGCCTTGGGCCTGTCACTTATGCGCTCCAAAAGTGCAGTTGCTGTTGGCTCGGGTTTCTGTTACGTTGATGGTGGGCAGTTGTCTAGCCGTAGATCGGCCCTGATAAGGGTTGCACAAGTCTGAGAAACATGCATCAACTACCGAAGAGGGAAGGTTCACCCGTGCATCTCATTCATTGGATGCCATTGGTGACAATGTGTCGATTAATTGAGGCCCTCCCACGTTCAGTTTAAAAGTGGAAAATCAGGCTCCGGCAGGCAAGTTGTTGACCTGAGCCTCGCAATGGGCTTCAGGAACCTTCCCAGACAACCTAGCATAGCCTTCAGCACTTCTTCTCTCATAGAAATGATTGCAGAGCTGTGTACTCCATGCGGCGTCGTCACCTCGCTTTGCAACTGCAAATGGCCGTGGCGCAGATCTGTTGTACCGTCAAAGGCTTCTAGGATACGCGACGGGACACAATGGCGCACAGCAAAAGTTCTTGGGCTGAGAGAATTTTTAACAGCCTTCTGCGGGGTACTGAGACACGAATATTGTCTCATTCGCCGGGCTCGAGTCCAAAAACGAGGCTCTGTCGAGCACGGCATTAGAGTGTGTTCGCATCGTGCAGCTGTGGAGGCTATGGCAGTACCTTACTGCGCACCCGAGTTCCGAGAGTCGAATTCCCACTGCTGATAGACTCAAAGAGGCATGTTCTTCTCTCAGTCGTGGAGGCGCAGTCGGGTTTTCAACGAGGCTCTGACCCTGCACGTTAACCACCATCTGCTGTGTTACGGACCGTGGCGCTTTCAGCCCTATGTATTTGTAAAATGCATTCGATCCGTGTGATCAGGTCTTGCCCGAGAATTGAGACATAAAAGGGGAAGACATCGCCAAGTCCTCGTGGGCAGAACGTGGAGAGTTACTGCCAATCTGACTTCCAGGATAATCAGACAAGATGGGTCACGCATGTCTGGGTTATGAAAACAACTGCACAGTCTATTTCGACGCTAAGAATGCCAGCCTAGTTTCGTTTGGAAACGTCACCCGCGGGCACTTCAGGCCAGATGCTGATGTTGCCGGGATTGGGGTTCGTTCATCTATCCCCCTGCGTCTACCCTGAGCACTAACATGGCGCAACATAGACCGTCTTAGCACTGGTTTTACCGACTGGTATAGGGCTGTTGGTGAGCCTGATCATCGGCTTCGCTCTCATCCTCGACCGGGTTCCTGGCATCTATCGGTTCCTTCAGAGGTAAGACTAGGAGAAGGCTAGGAAAGATACTCGTACTGACTTGGTCTCAGACGACCAACTCTCCGAGACTGGGTTCCAAGCCCGAATCAGATTCCTCGCCCTCCCATCGATCCTTCATCTGATACGCATCCTCTGCTATTGACTACGCCGCCGACATCTCCACCTGTGCCCAGCCAACACTATGACCCAGTTCCCCTTCATGATCTTTCGGAGACGCCTCAACCTAGCCCCAGCCTTACCGATCATGATGGTATTGGGGGTCAACAACCCATATCGCCGTTTCATGATGTCGAACATCAGTATCGTCCAGCTGTCTCGACTTCCTCGACCGTGGCCACTCCCGTTGCGACTCCTGTATCTGAGCATCCCTCTCTTCCACATCGCGCCTCTACTGCTCCGGTCGCCCCCCTCCGTCGAGCAAATTTCTCCGATTTAGGGCCAAAGAAGTCTGTCAAGACCTACCGCCCTGTCCCAAGGAGCACTCCTCTCATGAAACCACCCTCTCGAACCACAACTCTCAAACGATCTCTTACCACGCCAGAACAAGATTCCCAGAAATACTTCTCTGACAGAAATACACTCTCCGAGATGCGATATGACATGCTTGAAGCCATCATGACCAGCATTCCCGATTCGCAGATCCTGCTTGCTCTCGGGCTCGCTCTCAGCTTCGCCGGGAGGAACAAGTGTACCATGAGCGATTACCACATGAAGATCACCATATACTTGAGTCTGATCGCTTGCACCAACTTTTGCCTGGCTTTTACTCTTGTCCGCAATTTCTGGCGGTCTCCTATCGCAGGTATCGTCAGGCTTCTTTGCTTTACAGGCGTCTTGTCATTTTTGATGACTGTGTTCATCTGGCAGAGGAGAACAGGCTACGCGACTGAACCTTGGCCTTCAGACTCAAGAAATAATAGCCTGATTCTGTTAGACGCTGTCTGCCTTATGCACAAGCACCATATAACAGATCTCATGGAGCTATCTCAAAGCCAAAAGGATCTTGTGGGTGAGCTACACTCAACCAGCAACCCGTTTGTCGATCCGGACTTGAGATCGTTCCTGGTCATAGGCATCATCTCCGTCATCACACTGGCTATTAGATGGTATCAGTGGATGAGATTCCGAGACAATGGCCCTCCACGAGAGCCACCAAAGGCTAAAAGCGGGTGGCTCCTGGGCATCCCTCCGAAGACGTGGTTCTTGATGGGATGGTGGGTTTTCTCATGGGCATGTTGCGGCTATGTCTACATCCTCGCAACCCGGCGTATTTTCCACCTTCGGAGCTGGCTGGACGATTCCAAGTGGATGGAGCCGGATGAGTTTTCTTCCAACCCTGAGAACGATGTCCGGGGCTTTGGACAAGTCATATCACTTGTTGGCACGGCTGCAATTATCCTCGCTGCAATGGATGCAATGAGACCAAGGTGAGTGCTCCTTATGACTCTCATTCTTCAGTCCGAAGGTTGCCGCTAACAATAATTCCTTGATGTAGGTACAAGACTTACGAGTCGGAAGACCCAGATTCTCGATGAGGGATGAAAGTGAGCTTAGCGGTGATGCTGAAGGCATGTTAGGGTACCTAGGCAAGGAAGAACGGTAGCCTCGGCATATTTGAAGCAAATAGATTGCAGTTGATTCAAGATTTCCTCATGGCGGCTGAGGCAACATTTCTCACATGAGGGGGAAACAGGTTGGTACTAATAGAGATGTGCATCAAAATATTGGCAAAGAAACTGTTAATGAAGCCTGCAACTGTGGCCTCATTGCGAAGCGAAGATTTGTCGAAAGGCGTAGCATTGCGTGTTTGAATACAGAGCAGGAGTTGATTTGATGTGGCTGCCGCCGGCCCGAAGTTCTCTCCCAGGCATCAATAGGGTCGGAGCACGGTGGAAACGTGTATCCTGACGTGTCCGAAGCATGTCCGGACATGGTCAAGCCTCCGTCTCCATCTCCGCACCGGCAACACGGAAATGTTGCAGATCTCACCAGGTTAGTCCGCTCCAGACCCTACTTCGAGAAGAATGTTCTGCCATCTGACGGACAGGAACAGATACTTCACTGTTTCTTCCCCCACTGCTTTCTCAACGTTTATTTGAACCAAGGCCTAGTTATAAAGCTGTCAAGTCCCATAAGATTTTGCCGGCCTCACATCGACCTCGCCCCACAACCTCTTTGGCAATCTTGAAGACAATAACTTGCATTAAGCATGGTGCTCCCCAGGATCCTCACAAACACATGTGGAAGAGCTTTTCCACCAGCTCATATCGCTGCAAGGACAGCTCGTAGGCAATCAGGGCCTATTGAAGTTGTGACACTTCATGCTTCAGGACGACGACACGCTTCAAGCTTTATCCGCGATCAGAAATCATGCCGTTTTGCTGTTCAGCCCAAGCGCTGCCTATCTTCTCAATCGTCACCGCCAACTGAGACGGCAGCTGTTAGTTCCGGGGGCGATATTGCCTGCTCCATTGTACCCGCTCCTCCTAGCGGCCAGGGCACCGTTGCCACCATCATTCTCTCAAATCCCAAACGGCTCAACAGTCTGAGCCGAGGAGCGACCAAGAAACTCACTTCTACTCTCCGATCCCTGGCTCAAGAACCTGACCTCGGCTGCGTCGTTATCCAAGGCGGCCCCACAGCAACAAAGAGCCCTTCTTTCTCCTCGGGTGCAAACATATTCGAGATGGCACAGCTATCCTCATATGACGAGGCAAAACAGTTCATCTTAGAGTTGCATGATGCATGCAAAGCCATGCGAGATCTCCCTGTCGTTAGCATCGCCAAGATTGACGGCCTGTGTCTAGGGGGCGGCCTGGAGCTCGCAGCTTCTTGTGATTTCCGCTATGCAACCCATAGGTCGATATTTAGCATGCCCGAAACGAGGTATGGCATTCCGTCTGTGATTGAGGCGAGATTGTTGGCAAATATCATCGGATGGCAAAAGACGAAAGAGATGTGTTACTTTGCCAAGCTGTACAACTCAGAAGAGGTAGAGAGATGGGGGTTGGTGGATGGGAGCTGCGATACGATCGAAGCACTAGAAGCTGTGGTGACTGAGGCGATAACAACTATAACTTCTTTTGGGCCCAAGACAATGAGAGAGCAGAAGCGCCTCACGAAGATTTGGGAAGAGAGTGATCTTGTGACCGGGGTGGAGGCGGGCGTTGACTCGTTTGCTCGCATGTTCAGTGATGGCGGGTCGGAGCCTCATCGCTATATGAAGGCATTTGCAGACCGGAAGAAATAATTGACGGCCGTAAAATATAGTTTTAACAACAATATGATCAAGTCTAGGATGCCTGGTTTCTTGGTAAGTTGTATCTAGTGTTTGCTAGGCTCAAGTTATGGGCCCCTTTTGATAATCGGGGGGGCCTATGGCACGCTTGGGTCTCTGTCGTTATTCTTTGACAAAGAACTAGTACTCTATTGTCTGCCTAAGAGGAAGATTGCATGATCAAGTGTAATAGCTTCATCCTCAGGTACAGTGGTACCTATGCCTAGCTCTACTCTCTGACCAGTAACTGAAGGAAAACCAATGATGCTAAAGCTGCCGATTGTTAGTTGCCTCGAATTCAATGTTAAATACAGAGCACAGAATAGTGTTATCATAATGTCTGTTTTATCTGGAAAATTAGTAGTGTGCTATAGAGCGAAATTGTAACGATCTCGAGGTCCTTAAAGAACAAATCCGTTGTGGATACTATGTTAACCTAGCGTTAGGACTAGCTATACTATGGATGTTGATGAATAATGTCTGACTCGTTGTACAATGGCCCTTGTGAAGTGTGTTTTCAACCTCGGCAGTACGTCCGGACTGGAAAGCCACCGTGATAGTTGAGTGGAATCAGTTAGGCCTAGACATAGGGCCTCCTACGGTAGACTAGACCATGCAGCTCTTCTCATGACCAGGGCCATCTGGGGTCACGCTGCCAAGAACAGAAGATGGGGAAGAATGCGGAGGAATCCCAATGTCGCGGGACGCCTCGGTCGAGCAACCCCGCAAAGAGCATGTATAACCTGCAAAGAATGTGAGCGAAGATGGGCGTTGAATTTTCGAGTTTCTCAGCTCATAAACACCGACAGATCCCTGCTGGACCAAGACCAAGTCGTCGCAACCTAGACCAGCTTCGGCAAACGGTTGGAATTGGCTTTCTTGTGAAATCTGTAGCGGCCGAGAGTTTTGCATGTGACAGCCCCAAGGTAAGAATGACCTTTGGAGCTGCGCCATTCCACAGGCTCACGTGGGACGGTTTTCCACGGCAAGTCTGGCTGTTCTTGACTCTTTTTGTCTCTGGACTTTGTTTCCCTAATTCTGCATCGCTCTCTGCTTCTTTCCTGTTGATCCGGTCAGGTGAAGCGTCCTGGTTCTCTCTGTCGCATCGAGACATGCCGCTGCAGACGGCACTCAAGTCACAGAGACGCTGACGTCGCGGGGCACACACGCCAGAAGGTACATCGCCCAAAGTACCCGTGGACAGCTGGGGTAGAACCCCCGAATGACGCCTGGATTATCGTGGCTTACAGCGCTGCAGCCGTGTAAATGGCCGCCTTTGTGAGTGCCCGTCTTGTTATTTTTCATTTCATCATCATCCATCACCACCAACTTTATCCTCCCCTCCCCCTTTCGTGCCGGTCATCTCTACACCAGCATATTCTCGCCCTTCCCTTGTCTCGCTTGTCAAGCAAGGGGCCCTAGCAGGAACCCCAGACGCCTAAAAGTGGCGCCCGCCATGACATAACCTCCCCATCGGCTCTTAATTTTAGCTGGCCTGTTAGTGACTGGATTTGATCCTCTGACGTCGCGACGCGGCTGAGCGTTCACGCAACCGAGTACGGGGCGAGAGAACACATCTCCCTCTCTTACTGCCCCTCGGATTCATCGGACACGCTCGCGATAGCTTCAAATCACTTCCAAATCTTGCTGCTGACCGTGGAATTCTCCCATCCCAGGATACCCCTTGGCTGTCGCATCTTGGATCGTCGCCCATGTCTTCCCGCGATGATGCGTCCCTTGGCGCATCACCTCCCTCCTACGAGCCTCATCCCTCGACCGGCGGCGCGCCTCCGACCTACGCGACGTTCTCGCCTGTAACTCTTTCCGCGAATACACCCTCTCGATCCTCCCGTCGATCCACCATCCTCGTCCACCAAAAGAGCCCGCTGTTACTTGCGACTCCACCGCAGATCACCCGCGCCCTTGCCTACAGCCATCCCTTCCTCCTACCGTTGAATACTCTGGCCGGGCTGCTCACATGGAGCACCGGAGATCCCTGGCAGAGTTTTCTGTTACTCTGCGCTTTCTGGGGCATCGCTCTCTATGGGGATGTGGTAGTGACATGGGCCGGGCCCATTTTGGTCGGCGTGGCCCTCATCGCCGGGATGTACGGCCGGAGATACAGTCCTCTTAGTAGCAGCGGGTGGACTGAGCCTCGAAGCCAAACGAGAGAAGCCGGCCCCAAGGGCACGAATCAGACGGCGGGCGAGAGCAGTCAGCAGAAGGTCAAGGCCAACGGAAACGAGAAGCAGTCGAAGCATGCCAGAGGAAACTCGGAGGTCACCAATACCAAGCACCAGAAGACGCTGGACGAGATTGTCGAGACTTTGAAGGAGTTTACCGGAAGGTGCAACGTCCTTATGGAACCTATGCTGGATATGACGGATTTTCTTAGTACCCAGAGGACTCCGACCAGTGCCACGACCCGACCAGCGCTGACTGTCATCTTCATGCGACTGCTCATCATCACACCTATTTGGATCGCTCTAACTGTTCCTCCCTGGAGAGTCATCACTACAAGAAGAGTAATACTTGTGACTGGCACAATCATTTTGACATGGCACGCAAGAGTAATGCGGGTGTCGAGAGCCCTCCTCTGGAGAAGCTCTACGGTTAGGCGGTTGGCAGCTGGTATCACTGGCCTCCACTTCGACACTCCCGAAAAGACATTCCGAAAGGAACTCGAGGTTGCAGCCACGAAGGGCACTGATCGTGTGGCTCAACAGCAAGAGTCGGAGCTTACAAAAGCTCTGGGTAAGACATCAAGCTTCCAAACAAACCACCTGCGAAGAAACGGTAGCGCCAAGACCGCAGGTGTCAAGTTTACCTTTATCATATACGAGAATCAGAGGCGATGGCTCGGTCTTGGCTGGACGAATAACCTCTTTGCGTACGAGCGACCTGCGTGGACAGACGAGCACAACAATGCGGTACCTGCGAAAGACGACTTTGAGTTGCCCGAAGTGGAGGACGGGAGTCGTATGGAGTGGCGATGGGTCCAAGGCAGCCGCTGGCGTGTTGATGGAGTACAAGACGAACAAGGACCGGTAGATTACGACCTGCAAGAGGGGAAGAATGGATGGATCTTTTATGATAATAAGGTGGGTTAACCCAATATTTTGCCATAGTACGATGTTACTAACCTCTTTTAGTGGCAAAACGGAACGCGAGGCCAAGACGGTTGGAGCCGATG
Organism: Fusarium decemcellulare; assembly: GCA_013266205.1. Lineage (NCBI taxonomy): Eukaryota > Fungi > Ascomycota > Sordariomycetes > Hypocreales > Nectriaceae > Fusarium > Fusarium decemcellulare. The sequence goes on from JAAGWO010000525.1 coordinate 15,382, forward strand.
GACCAGACGCAGGAAGTGGTATCGTGATGCTGAGCTGGTTGAAGTGGAGCAACCCAAGGATGTCCCCACGCCTGATGCAGCGGAGCCCAAGGATTCTCCCTCAATAGCGAAACTGCGATCTCAACCATATAACTCGAGCAACGAAACCATGGTTCCTACACGGCCTGAATCTACGGCCGAACAGACTCACGCCGAGGATCTCAGCAACGATGACGCGAGTTCCAAAGCGGCAGACGATTCCTTGTCAGTACACTCGACATCTTCGAGATCATTCTTCCGGTCACCATTAATGCGAAGGCGAGTCGCTGACCGATCCGTCGCGGACAAAGAGCGTACTAGGAGGGCAAGCAGGACAAGCAGCTTGTACAACGATGATGAAGCCAGCTCTCTGCCAGCCGAGCTGGCGCTGGAGATCCAGAAACAAGGTAAACCGGGGGGACAGTGGGGGATCGGTGACGAGGCCCGGATGAGCCTTGAGTGACGGGATACTTGACGGCGATATTACCATACCCAGGTTACCGGCGTTGCTGCGAGATTGTTTGGTTATGGTTATCATGGGCGACGGTGCTTCTGAGGTAAATCTGAATTGTGGTTCACTGGGCGTGACTGATTGGCACTCATGGATAGGCACAAAGGGACGGCGCAAGGTTGACGCATTTTGTGTAAGAGTAAGGGGAGGATTATGACATACCAACCATTAGTTGATTGACAGCATTTACATCGTCACAGAATAAAGAGGCACAGCGTTGGAAGTCTTCCTTGTGACAGCCTTGTCCCCATGACACCCATGCCCAGACTTCCCCTTCACCGGCAGCCGGGTGCAATGACGATATCGCTGAGCCTGGAACAAAGAACGACTTGTGGTGCGACTCGACGATGGCGCTCGAAGGGATACACAGAGGGCGTTCGTCACACTCGGAATAAAGCTGCCTAGGTGCAGGCCGTTTGGTTGTGCAAGAAACGGTCGCTTTCTCTTGTCCGCTTCTGGATTTGCTGACATTTTCTTTTCTACCGATCATGATCGCTTGTGTTCTGGTTGGGCATCACTTTCTGCCAGTGCTCGTCACTGATGGGGCTTTTCTCATCAACACCACGTCAACAACAACGCTTGCACTCCACCACTTCACCGCCTCATCCTTGTTTTGCTCTTCTCAATTATTTTAGCAAACACGTTCATCGATCGCCGCAGGGTCGTCGCTATGATGGATCCTCAACCGCCTGGAAACTTAAACAGCACTATTCGCAAGAAGAGACGCGACCGCGCGAGCGCCCTCGCCTTGTTGACGGCTCCCGAAGCTTCTAAGCAGAAGCCGCGAATCATTCAATCGCCCTCGAAGCTATCGCCTGCCTTGCGATCAGCACCAGCCATCACTCCGCCAGATTTCGTGTCGCGCAGTGCCTCTACAGCCTCTCACCAGCGCAATACTTCAGTCACATCGCTAGACACCACTGGCCCTCTTCTTGGTGCGTCACTGCCAGCAGTGGGCAACGTATCTATTCGTTATGAGCTCCCTGAGGAAAGAGCTGAGTCGACCGAAACGGTCCGTGGTTCTCTGGATCGAGAGAGGGGAGCGACGCCACCGTTGACACCTTTTCCACCCTTTTTGCTTGGACCGCGTGAAAGAGACGAAGAGGCCTACGAACCATGTGTGTGGGAGGGCTCGATGCAGCTGTCTGAGTCAGTAGCGCATGGCAAAAGACAGAGCTACGATGGCGGCCATGTCCCTGTGACAGTTATGCGCATCGAAAGCAGATGGGTCATCAACTCGGTCATGCACGGCTTTGTGCTGGCCTTGCAGTTTGTTGTGGCTCTTGGCGTCTTCGGTGCCCTCATGTGGGTGACTGTCTGGAAGGAGAATGAACCTGGCAACGACTTTGCGGAATGGTAGGGTATCGGAATCGTTTGATACGCTCATCATGTTTCTAATCACGGCTACAGGCTTTGGACTTTCGCGGACCCTATTCTTGTCGCTCTTCTACTACTCTGCTCGGCAACACTCCTTGCGCATGAGACCAAGCTCCTCTCTTCTGTTGCGCTGCTCTATCTGCAGTCGCTTATTCTCGTCGTTACGACCATTGCCAGCCTCATCCTCTGGACGCGATGCTTTCAGGAGCAAAGCCCTGCCGTAAAAGGTGTCCTGATGGGATGCAATGTCTTAATGTGGGGGCTGGCTTTGTTTGGCTTCCTCAGGGCGGTTGTGCTCTGGAAAGTCGAGGCCACCGAGGAGCGTGGTATGGATGTCGAAAGACGGTTTTCGTATGGAACTTTTGTGTCGCTGAATGCTGGAGATGAGAGAAGAGAGTCCGTTTGAGAGAGACAAAGGAGTCTCGGAATGGCAACCTGGTGTCAGTTCGACGAGGTAGACGAGGCTTGTCTATGATGGTCCAAGACAAAGCACCCCGTCTCAGCCTCGAGCAGACGCCAGGTCATGGAATCGTGGCCAGCTTGCTTGTCTTTTTTATTTTCTCTCTTCTTTCCCTATTTAGTGCTCTCAACCTTTTTGAAGAGGGCACCGTGTAATAATATTATGCAGGTTTTCTTTCCTCGGAGAACTTGCTAGCGTCTTCTCTGGACGTGTCAGTCTAGACATCAATCATCAGCACCACTCGACCTCCGCCGCCGGAGCGGAGTATGCATTTCCGCCTTACCCCGTTTCGTGGCTGAAAAGAGACACCCTCTTGTTTGCCGCGAGTATCGGCTGCAAGGTCCCTTTGGAACACCACTTCCTTTACGTTCGTGCTGCATATCCTTGTGTGTTTGACTGGATGTTCACCTCAAGGTATTAGGAACTACATCCGCAATTTGCTGTGTTTCCTACATATCCCTCGGTTCTCCGTTAGTTATAGGACGGCATACACAGACATATGTTCCGTCTAACATGATATAGCCTTCAAAAGAGACTCCCAGGATGTAGTGGATTACCTCGCAAGTCAGCAAAACAACATTATTTCCGGGGTTCCCAATTTCGACTCCAGGAAGGCTCTTGATGGCCAGCGTCTACTCCAGGTCTTCTCGTCGCTACCCACGACTTCTAATGGCCAAGTTTTCGAAATTCGATCAGAGGTTTTGGGTGTCTACGACAAGGGTAAGCCGGGGAGCGTTGTAGAGACGGAACAGCTCTTAGTCAACACGGAGACGAACGCTGTGTACACACGGATGGTGAGCAGCAAGTTCTTTGTTGGGCAAGGAGGCTGGGGAGGCCCAAAAGGGCCCGTAACACCTAAATATCCGCCTTCAGAAGGCCAAGAGGATGCTCCCGACAAAGTCAGCGAAATCCAGCTGAGCATTGAGGTCGCCCATCTCTACAGGTGTGTAGCCAAGATACAATCCCTGACATACCTCGCTAATTCCCCTGGGTTAGACTGAATGGTGATTACAACCCCCTACATGCCACACCCGAGCCTGGGCTGAAAATCGGCCTTGGTGGCACCATTGTGCATGGACTCTATCCATGGAACGCATCTGCAGTTATTGTCCTCAGGGCATTTGGTGGAAGTGACCCAGTCAATATGAAAGAGTTCCAGGCGCGCTTCGCTGCCCCAGTTAAGCCAGGTGTTAAACTTGCCGTCAAGATGTGGAAGTTGGGAGAGGTGGAAGACGGGTTTAGCGAGGTGAGATTTGTGGCTGAGGCCAATGGTGAGGTAGTCCTGAGCAATGGGCGTGCATTGATACGATGCGATGGCGAAACTAGCGAGGAATGATGTTGCTACCAGTTAACGATTATCGACTACTCGTAATGGAAAAACTAGATACATAAATGCCCCATGAGATGCTAGAGTTAACTTAATCCTAAACAACAGAAAGTGAGAAAACCACCTAACGACGAGTTAGTTCCATTATTCTTGTGTAGATGTTTGTTAGGTATATTCTTCACATGTCTATAACTTCGGCAGACCTTGTATTTCATACGGCTCTATGTACTCTTTTCAATCTCGTCATATTGACAACAAACTGCCTTATTCCAGCCCGTGTAACGCATATTCATATGTCAAATTGCCCCCGACTCCCTCATTTCGGCTATCTCAGCAGCTGTGTAACCAAGATCGTCTAGTGTTTCCGTCGTATGCTGACCCAGAAGGGGTGGCCTCATCCTTACACCTAATTTCTTGCCCTCGAACTTGATAGCCGGCGCAATGAGTTTCAAACGCCCATCTCGAGCAGCTTCAACGTTGGCGACATCCATGACCATCTCCCGAGCCACAGATTGAGGGTGTTCCAAAGCCTCCACAACGTCGTTGATGGCTCCATAAGGCAGACCACTGCCATCAAGGAGGCTCATCCATTCGGCCTTTATTCGCTGCCCAATCGTTGTCTGGAGAGCATTGTTGATCTCGCCACGGTTTTGAAGCCGCCCGTCGTTGGTTTGGAAGCGTTCATCTTGAGCGAGATGATCGAGTTTTAGCTTTTCACAGAGCAGCCTCCATTGCCGGTTGTTGTTCGCGGCAACAAATATGAACTTCTTATCCTCGGTCTCAAAAGCTCCGTAGGGGGCTAGGCTGGGGTGTTGCAGCCCCCATCTTTGACCTCGCCGCCGACCATCTTGGCCCTTCTGTGTATCAAGGTTTAGGGCGTTGAGGCCGACGTTTATCAACATGCTCAAGCCGGTTTCAAACAAGCTGCCTTCAATTTTGATGCCTCGCCCGGTCCGCTCCCTCTGCACCAACGCTGCAAGTATGGCACCGTGAGTGTATAGCCCAGTGCACATGTCGGCAATTGCAACCCCAGGCTTAGTCGGCCGCCCGTCAGGCTCACCGGTGATATGTAGCAGCCCAGCTTCGGCGAGCGCAATTCCGTCGTAGCCAGCCCGGGCCCGGTTTGGGCCGCTGGTGCCGTATCCGGAGACACTCGCGTAGATGAGTCGTTCATTCTCCTTCTGTAGGTCCTCGTACCCAAGACCCATGGCCTCGGCGGTGCCAGGCACAAAGTTGTGGATTAGCACATCGCTGTGACGAGCCAACCTCTTGGTAATTTCAACACCTTTCGTTGATTTGAGGTTGAGGGTGATAGAGCGCTTGTTGCGGTTAACAGCCGAAAAGTACAGGCTCATCAGCTTATGATCATCTTTCCATAATTGTGCCTCATCTGAAGCGCGCCAATGTCTCGTCTCGTCTCCAATCCCAGGCTGCTCAACTTTTACAACCGAGGCACCGTAGTCACTGAGGATCTGAGTGCAGAATGGTCCTGCGAGAACGCGTGATAGGTCAAGAATGCGAATGCCAGAGAGGGGTAGGTCCGCCGTTGATTGGCGAGTCGTGCCATATGACCGTCGATAGGCATGATTTGACTGCGAAACGCCAAGCTTAGCAAAAAAACCAAGCCCAAGGTGTGTGTCGGGTCATTCTCACAGTTTTTCTGATTGCCTGGGGGTAAGACCATAGCAACATGCGATAGAAGGACATGCGCATCATGTTCAGCCACGTTCGCACGTTGCCTCTCTTCTGAGGTAGGGCCAAACAAGGCAAGAATTATGGACCGCTTCGGGGCCTTGTGCTAGATCTGAGAGTGGGTTATCTCTTTACAATATCTCCTCTTTGATGCTTATTCGACTGTCACGTTTCTGATGAAGATCGTAGCGGTATTCGGCAATGGGAAGCTCATCGGATATAGGTCTCCGCACTTCGGATATCCCCATTACCGAAATGACGATACAATATTTGGCATATGCAATTAAGTTGCACTGCTGGCAATGACAACTCTGGAGGTTTGTTTGCTTTAGCAAAATATCGCAGCGCTGTTGTAGCTGATGTGCCAGGTTCAAATGGCCCTCCAACACTGGAAGTATTAGCCACGAGAATTGTAAATTGGTAATAGAACGGGACGAGTCATATCCGACCCTTTCCCTTTAGATCTTGGCACCTGTTGCAACTAATGGCATTGCTATCCCTCTAAGCACGACAGGAGAACCTCCCGTGGAAGTTGAGACCTAGTTCTCCTCTCAAGAATCCCGAGCCGCATCAACGCGTTCTCATCCACGTTGGGCCGCTCGTGTGCCGGCTCAAACTCATCCCGCTCAATCCCCTTACCCAGAAGCAACCCACTTATGGCCGTGACAAACGGGTTCTTGCCATTCCCATACAGAAACTCTTCAATCTCGCGATCGAGCCAGACCCCTCGTCCTACCAAGGGCAAGGTCTTCTGTACGACGATGCTGACCTTGGGTCTCTCACGCACGGGTCTGTCGCGCCAACCCAGCGTATCACGCATGTAAATGAGTAAGTCTCTGTAATTGTTATCCGTGTCAAATGCCCTTTCCCTTGAGACTCCAATGTCCTTTGTAAATGAGAGGAAACGTAGATCGATTGAGCGAAGGCTCGGTAATGACGCGATGAAAGAGAACAAGTCCTCTTGCTGTACGAGGAAGCTGGACAGCCCAAAGTGTCGAAGCCTAGGCCACTGCTCGGCCGGGAATATGGTGCGCAGTGGAATAAAGTGCATGGCATATTGCCCAGGCAGCGTGCGAAGGGTCCTGTCGCTAGCTAAACTGACGTGTTCGAGGTCTGTCGCCTCGGCCAGCGCCTTTCGTAGATGGCCATTGCGAAACGCACTCCAGAAATGCTTGGGAGAAACCTGGCCTCCCGTCACCAGAGAGAGATCGATCCGACGAAAGCCAGGCTTCCGCAGCAGTGAGACGAGATTGTCGTACCCCTTGCTAGGACCATCAAAAAGTCGACAGTTCAGCCCACTGCGGACGTTTCTTCCACCAATGATGAGCTCCGAGACGTGATGCTGCTCGTGCTGAGCAAGGACGCTGATGGCGAGACGAAAACCACGCCATCTGTTACCCCATCCCCCGCTGTTGTCCTGCCACGGCTCCGCTAATTCCTGGTGATCGGATGGGGTTTGCCGACCGCGGGGAATGGGGTAATTGAAGCCATAGGGAAAGGAGCGAATCATGGGCGTCTCGTACAGTGGCATGAAGAGCCATCCGTGGGATTCTGGGGTGATCGTGACCCTGGTCAAAGAGGGGAAGCGCTCGACCCCATATCGAAAGGCCTCCTCATCTGCCCCGGATGCGATCACCTCGGTCTGTTGGCGTACGAGATCCTGATAGTAGGTGTACGACTCTTCCAGAGACAATTCCGCTGTGAGCTGTTGTGCCCTTGCGATATGATCTGGGCGACTAGTGTCTTTGTCTTTGCGACTGGCAAGCTTCTTGATGTTGTCCTCGCACTGGCGCTGATACCACTCGGGACAGCCCACGGGAGGATCGGGATGGCTGGATCGTGATGAATGGTAGTTGTTGTAGGTGCCTTGATCATGTTGGAGACTGAGGTCTTCGGTCAGGTAGGTATCGTCCCAGATCATCTCAACTACTCCTTTGCGGAGTGTCTCATGGTCTGCAACCGCCCGGAGGACTTCAATATTGCGAGGATTGGCAGAGAGAAAGACACGACTGAGACGCAAAGGGATAACATAATGGCAGAACGTGCTCGCCAGTCGTATATTCTTGATGTCTCGGTTTGGTAAATACGAAGTGATGGCGTTGATGAGCTCAGTTGGAAGGCGGGCGAGGTGCCCATTCGAGTTCTGCGGAGAAGCCATGGTGGGATGTTGGAGTTGGCATTCGTGAGAGAGAGGGGATAAGATGAAGATCAACCACAAGGAAGAGACCAGATATAAAGCTGTACAGTAATTGTGAGCTTTGTTCACATGGGAATGATCCAACAGCATCCGAGCTCCAGCTCGCAGTTGCAGCTGGCTGCCATCCTGGTCCAGCCGCAGTCGGATTGATCCCCGCTCGAATCACCACGGTGTAAGTGGCATGGCTTCAACAGGCAGGCGAAACATGCACTCACAGCACAAGCCGACGACTGCTTTTTGACGACAAAAGAGATTTATTTTTCCCAAGGATGGACTAGAAGCTAGTGAACCCCAAATTTATCCCAACCACAAAGATGCTCAAAACCCCCCAACGTTCATGAACCCATTAACTCGTTTCGCCAAAAATTCATTTTTCGTACAAGAACGACCAACGCTCAGATCGGGTGGGAAGAATGGTGGACAAGTGCCACGGAAGTGGTATCTCAATGATTTTTGGTCATCGTGGTGGGTGAAGATTGAGCAGCTTATTTGCCGCAGCCGGAGCAAGAGCCTGGGGGGGTTTCTGTTAGTGATGGGAATGTCATGGATGCAACAAGTGAGGCCACTTACAGCTTGAGCCGCAGTTGCAGCTAGAAGCGCCAGAGCATCCGCAGTCGCCAGCCATTGTGATGATTGTGGGAAAAGTGGTAATAAACCTGAAAAGATTATTTAAAAGTTTTGTTTTTCGTTTCGAGATGGATCTCTACTTGAGGAGGGAAAGGAACAGTAGATGCAGGATCTTCCAGGGCCTTATATAGACGAACCGAACAGCGCCCGATCGCTGCGGGCTTTCTGCGTCGAATGCGGGTTTTGTGCGTTTTTCCCTGAGCGCCCCACGCGACGGACGGACGAGGGGTCCAAGGCGTGGCGATTTGGCACGCTGGTTGGCGTGTTTGGGTTGGACTGTGGAGTGCGTGATGGCTTTGAGTGATTTTGGCGGCGGACTAAGCGGCGACTTGTGCTGCGCGTGATGGACCACTGGAGAATGGGGAAGTGTGGTACGAGATAACGAGGGGCTTCTCTATCGGGTCTCGGGTCCCGAAGATTCTAGATGGGCGAGTAGAAGGATATGGAAAGCCATGATTTTGTGAGACGTCACGGCGCTGGAATGAACAGCCTTTGTTGTTCCGCCGACTTCCGTGTCCTTAGTACAAGACTGCTCTGTGAATGGAATCACTCCTGCTCTACCGATCGTGCCCACTTCTGTGTACCCCTCCCTCGGCTGGCGATCGAGGGAGGGGCCGTTTGCCACTAGAGCTGCGTCACTTTTGCCAGCTCAAGCTCCAAGCTTCGACAAAGTTTCTTCCGACAAGTTCTGTCGCTGCCTGCGCTTCCGGCTCAAGACTCGATCGATCCAATGCGTCTCGAGCATATTTGCGCATCACAAGGTCGCCTCTTGAGCGCGTTAAAGAGCACCTAACCTTGCCTAGGGTCTGATGATGTCAGAGTCTTCCGTTGTTTGGGTTGGGGGAGTTCTGCCCGCCACACCAAGCCTATTTCGGCTACCGCCTTCTTATCTTGACGATCCCTGCAAGCACGGGCAGGTAGCGACACCTTCAAGCCCAGCGAATTTCACTCTCGTAACCCCTTCTCCTATTCTTGAGTTAATAGAATGATGTTGCGTCGCGTGTGGGAATCCTTCGCTTCTTCAGAGATAATCCTTCAAAAGCGCTGCACAGCCCGAGTCTACGGCATCCCAGCAAGACAAGATGCACTCGCTAGAACTTGAACCCTGCCTGCATGGAACTCTTCCGAGACACCCTCTGCCTTGCAGCTCGATGCAACTAACTCCTGACCCTGTAAACGAACGAACCAAAACCTTCTCAAGTCTCCAGCGACCCCTGCTTTATCAACAGTATGATACGATGTTCTCGATGTGATCCACTTCTAAAGCGCGACAACTTCACATTCGACTCACAGAACTTCGCCATGAAATCGCACATCATCTAGTAAACATTTTGAGGCGATTGAGCATACTAATTAAGACCTGGAGGTCATAAAACACGGAAATAATTATCTTAAAACTGTGCATTACAGGTGAGCTAGAATCCCAAGGAGAACTTGCGAAGAGGCCATGTTACTTTGAGACTAAACACCGGAGTTACTGTCGCTCTATGAAGCCAATCGATGTCTTAGCCGCAGAACAATACCACTGTGAAATACATGAAGGGTAGTCATGTCAAAGATCTAAGTCTCGAACTCGTCAACATGAGTCCTTCTGTCGGACCCTTCAATGAACCCGGCTCCGACCCAATTTTGAAACTCAGCTGAAGCAACTCGACCAAAACACTTGGCATTTACGGCGAGAACACAAAAGACCTGTGAGCTGAGGAGCGTATCAGGCTAGCCTCTACCCCAGGATCTGCTACAGAGCCTTGAAACCCAAACAGTTCCCGAGTCATCCCTTTTGATAAATGGCCTGATTTCTTGTTGCCACGCCTGCCAGCATTGAGCCCAAAATATCAACTATAAAGAATTTGTATCCAATTTTGGTCTAGAAACACAAGCTTTACTCAAACCCTCTACACCAGCATTTTCAATCAATACTCGTCGCAGCATCCACCAAAAATGGACCAATCTCAGAGAACCGCTCCCTCCTCCCGTGGGAACAGCCAACGAGAACCGCACAAGCCACGCCGAAGAGGGACTCGTGGGGCCGGCAGAAGAATCAATTCACGAAGCCCTTCATCCGACGATGCAGGCCAAACTGTTCACGACCCCGCCGCTCGCCAGCAGATGAAACAGACCATGGCTATCGGCCTGATGACGAATCCGGCAATCCCGCTCCCCTTCCCACTCGCCCTTATTATGGGCATTACGACTTTGGCATATCCCAATAATAAAGCGAAGGAGAATCCGGAAGAAAAGTAAACATTTACCAACATTTCGATGATGTCAACGCCGCAAACGCATCCCGCATCAGTGGTATGCCAAGGCGCGGAAAAGCAAACGGTTCGCGTTCAGGAGAGAGGGCTTAGGCAGCGTCAATGGGCATGACCTCCGATACAAGCCCCTATAAGGGTACATACAACAGTGAAAGGGTTGAATCAACTGGTATTAGAAAAAAGGATCTATGGATACAAAAGGTTTCGGGCTATAATCAGAGTAATACAATGAGGTTTCTTGCTTTCCTCACACAATCTATTGTGAACCAGCTCCGTCAGTCCACAAACATAAAGATTGGCGCTCTGCATGCATCAATGACATATTTCATTCCCGCGCTTCGATGTTTGAGTATCACTCCCTTGTCCAACTTTTTCTGTGCATGAAGCTCGAGTACGTTGCCAACGAGAGACATGTTAGCAGTGGGTGCGACTGAGACCGTATCATTAGAGTAATTGTAGCCGTACAACCTTGCAATTTCAGTTATGCAAAGGTCACATATCAATGGAAATGGCCCAAAGGGGCAGTCATGGATCTCGGTCTTTTCGGCTCGCCTGACAGCTCGACGTATTTGTCGCTCCAACGAGCCTTCGAACTTGGCCCAGGTATCTGCCCATTCGGTGTCCTGCTCCTCCATTCGTTTCCGTTTTCCCGGTGCATATATGAGCTCCTCATCGGCTTTACGTTTTTGTAGGATGTCTCTGGCCCGGAAGTACTTGTCCTTTGCGGCTCGCCGTGGTTGGACCCTAATTGGTGGTGCATTCGTCGGTGTTGGGGAGTAATATTCTTCTTCCTCTCGTTCCTTGGCTTTCTTTTGTTTAAAGTCAGCTTCGACATGTTTACGTGCGTAATTCTCGAAGTGTGTGCGGCAGAGTGGTGCCCGCTTTAGTGGGGAGTTCTCGTGAGTAGCTGATGGCATGTTGTTAATTGTTTGATGTTCAAAGATGCTGTTCCGCGTGAACGTCAAACTCACCCGGTGGTCTAATCACTACATCATATACCAGGCTACAATTTCTGCTTCTTTATTGGTCTTTGCTGACTTGTTCGGTACAATTCGTAGAACAAGCCTTACCGAACAACGTTAACCTTTGTTCTCTGGGCTTTAACGATCCTACAACCCAAGAGAACAAAGGCAAAGGTCTACCGAGGCACTGATAATAAACCCAGGGAACATCGGCCTCGGGTACTTTAAGTTCTTTCAAGCGTTCAGATACCAAATAAAGCTTTGTGTAACTAATTTCGATCCCCGACACTGGCTGTGGCGCTTCGTCTCGGTTGTTCACCTTCTTTATCAAAGCCCAAAATTCTAAATCAGGGCAACAAAGCATCAAAGCCTTGAAACTTCCCTAAGCTAACCACGTGTGTCCATCCTTGCACATGGAGCTGAACGAAGGCCTCTAGGCAATGGAGGTTCATGTCAAACTCAGTTGTCGAATAATCACTGCAATTTTTAACCTTTTCTCTCTGTCCCTTCTATATGCAGCCTGGGCTAGGAGAACAGTTTTTAAATGTACATGCATAGAAAACTACGAATTTCTAATACTTACTTGGTTCGACAGTACATGATGATTCAATATGGACAACGCTGAATTCGGGTTGCCTGTGTCAAATTTCTTTTATTATGGATGAGACGGAAGTTATCATGTAAGTTCAACGCTCCTCATAATACCACATTTATACAGTCTCGATATAGCGGTTGAACTCCCTGCAATTGGTTAGTATTTGTTTCGAAGCTCGTTCTGTGATAAAAATACATACCAGTCAGTTACTGCCTCCCTCCAAAGGCGCAGCTCATGTTGCCGGGAGGCTGTGAAAAATTCGACAAACTCGTGATCGAAAATCTCTCGTGCCACGCTCGTAGGGGCAGAGAATCTCTCAAGAGCCTTCTCCAATGTGTTTGCCAGAAGAGTTGGGGGTCCATCGTCGGCCGTTCTCGCAGCCGAGGGGGGCACGGTGATCTCCAGCTTCTTCTTGATACCGCGTAGACCGGCGCCCAAAATGGCACTCAGAGCGTAATGTGGATGCATATCTGCGCCAGGGATGCGAATCTCAAACCGTACCGAGCTAGGCTTGCAAACAGGGGGTGTGATAAGTCGAATCGAAGATAATCGGTCCTCATTGCCCCAGGTTATGGCAACGGGTGCCCAGAAATTCTCGACGAAGCGCTTGTATGAATTAATAGTAGGAGCAAGCAGGGGCATGATATTTGGCAAAGCATCTAGGACACCAGCCAGGAAGTGATAGCCAGTATCTGATAGATACTCGATGTCAGGCCAGCGAGCGTTGGGGTTGCGCTCATCGCGGGCAAAGAGGTTCTTTCCCGCCTTGTCTGTTAATGAGACATGGATGTGACCAGAGTTTCCTGGCATTCCATGTAGGGGCTTGGCCATAAAGCAGGGGGTGACGTTGTGATCGATACCAATCGACTTGGTTAAAAGTCTAGATTGCCATTTAGTATGTTGTCTTTGTCGGGCAAGCGGGTGATGAAATGCTCACTTGAAAAGACTGACTCGATCAGCCATCTCTGATGCCTCACGAACAATGAGAGCCTGTAGACAGGGTTAGGTCCTTCGGTAGAATGAAGTCTGAAAAGCAACTACTCACTGCTTCAAAGACACCTCCACCGCTTTCTGTGTGCCATCCCTCGACATTGCAACCAAATGCGGCGCTAGCATCAAACACCTCGTGGAAGTAGTCTTTGGAGGCAACTGGCCGAGTAATACTGTAGCCGAACATGCCTTCAGTAAGGGGCCTCAGCGCCTTTGGGGTGTTCTTCAACAAAAATGCCGCCAAGTTTGGTCGCTTGCTCTCTGGACCATATCCGTCCTCAGTTGGTGTTTGAAAGTTGGTAAACTCCAGCTCAACTAACACATGTGAGCTCATAGCCAAACAACAGAGTTAGAATCTCCTCTCACCTCCCGCAAAAGCCTTGTAGTTCTCTTCATCGAGCTTCTGAACAAGTGACCTCATCATACCTCGGGGACAAGCCTTGACAGGCTCACTAGCCGCCGTGAAGTGTAGCAGGAAGAAGGGAATGTTATTCTCCCATGGTATCCGGCGAAACGTGGTCAAGTCTGGTACGGCGATAAAGTCGGCATACCCGCCGCCTTGAGTTAGTCCCACATCATGGGTGAAGAGAGTGTCGTGCATATCCCAGCCAAAGACCGCCGAGCTGAAACCAAAGCCGGATTGGATACTTGATAGGAACTTTTCCTTGGCCATGATTTTGCCTCGAAGGATGCCATCAGCGTCGACTCCAGCCACCTTGACTTTGATGTCATACTTGAGCAGCTCTACAATATTATCTGCTGTTGGGGGTGGCATGTTGGCGGCGTTTGGTAGAGTTGCTGGTGAGAGAGATCCCATGGTGAAGTGATGAAGACGGCTGGAAAGGCAGGATCGACTTATAAATCCGATGAAAACAAAGACATTAAATAAGTATTAAATGTATTCCATATCATGGTAGACTTCATAAACTATATAAACTAATAAAGATACTCGTCATTATGAACATTCGAGTAAACGGTCGCGCTTCCATCTTCAATCGGACCGCGCGGTTCCCTTGAGGCTGATTACAGCAGTACGGCGCTTTCTAAGCGACCTCATATCTTTGCGATAATCTTCCCCGCAAATCGAGACAAGATGATGTTCGAATTCTAGGCTTGTTATCTCGCGCGGCTTGATCAATCGCAGGATTCCCCGGATTTTACAGTGTAGCCGGAGGTGTGTGGACCCGCGGCAAGCGGCGGCAGCCAGGGCGGACCGACGAGAGCCCACGCCAACCCAATGAGCTTCGTTTCCGCCATCGCGGTTTCGCCAAATGAGGGGATCCGAATGACGCAGCTGACGAAGGTTGCACCAGAGACAGTGAGCGCTGTCCTTTACCGGCATCGGGGGCCGAGGGAGGGGGACAGCAACAAGGTTAAAGCCCGACAGGATTGCCTCTTTCAGCATCAATATTGACCAAGATAATTAACCTAGACAAAATGACGCGCAACTTTCGACTGGCTGTTTTAGAGTGTGACACTCCCTTCCCCTCTGTCAACGAAGCAAGAGGGTCATACGGAGACATCTTCCGTGACCTCCTCACAAAGGGCCTCAAGCATGAAGGTCTGGGACCCAAGGGCAGCGGCGTGAACCTTGACCTCAGCAAATGGGACGTCGTTACCGCTCAATCATATCCCAATGCCGAGGGTGTCGATGGCTTCTTGTTGACTGGAAGCAGTGAGCAGCCCGCGCCCTGTCTGTTTCGCAGCACTAACGCTACGCACAGAACACACTGCCTTTGCCGATGATCCCTGGATAGTCAAGCTGGTCGACTATGTCAAGCAGGTTTACTCAACGACACAGAAACCTATTGTCGGGATTTGCTTTGGTCATCAGATCATTGGTCGGGCGCTGGGTGCAAAGGTCGGAGTTAGTCCTGGTGGATGGGAGATTTGCGTCGACCGGATCAACCTCAACGAGACTGGCCAGAAGCTTTTGGGTGTTTCCTCTCTTGTAAGCAGCCAACTATTCACTTGTTCAATTAACTTGACTAACAATCGCAACAGGGCCTTCACCAAATGCACCGAGACGCAGTCTTGGAGGTTCCCCAAGGTCTGGTCAGCCTGGGCAGCAGCTCCAAGTGCGAAGTTCAGGGCCTATACCAGTCAGGTCGTATCATCTCGTTCCAGGCTCACCCCGAATTTGATGACTTTATCATGCCTGAGATCATGGAAGCGAGATACGCGCAAAAGATCTTTAGTCAGGAGATGTATGAAGAAGGCATCACGAGGGCTCGGGCGGAGCATGACGGAGTCCTCGTAGCGTCTAAAATCTGGGAGTTTCTCCTGTAACCATCCATAGCTTCAATTTACGATGAATGAACCATCTCGAGTTGCACTCGGACATAAAACCTTTGCTATCGCACATCGAATCGAAAGCATTATGTATTAGGACAGGCTACCATCATCTACCAGATAATGTTGCTATCCTATGCCAACTATATGGGGTATATTTGTGATATAAATACTAGAAACATCCAATATCGTGGTTAAAACAATGTGAAGTTGACTCTAAAGCATGCGCTGCGTCTCCTATGTGCTTCAGCAGCCTGCTTCTAGGCGAGTCTCTGGCGTGCAAGTAGCCCGAGGCCCTCTCCTGGCCGCGACAACTATTTTATAGTCCCCTAACATGACAACCTCAATAGTAAAGCTCTGGTACAACGGCGCTTGAGGCGTGGCGGCTACTCAATCGCCGGCTGTGCAGGGAGCTTCCTAGGGCTCGGGTCTTCTTGACGTAGATCGGATTCAGATTTCGCTCTCCTTCACGCAAATGATATCCAGATCTGATGTTCGCGCATCGCCCTACATAGCGTCCAAGGACTGACCTGCTCCGGCGGTTGTTGCCAAACATGCTCCAACAGCACCAGAGTCTGCCTCATGTTCCCCAACCCAATGGTATCGAGCATCGTCTGCAGTCGGGTCCGCAATACTTGTTGCACCGTCGGATCCGATGTACAGCAGCCGATGACGGCTAGAGGCCAGCATAGACTCGTGTTTATCCTGACCGTAGCAGGGAACTGGTCTAGTAACGTAATTGCCTCGGTTACGGCGGAAGCGACTAGCGCCTTGTGAACACTGTCATCGGGTTGTTGATGAGGCATTCCCAGGACTGTCCAGAGATATAGTAACACAGCTTGCTTCCAGACGAGGCCCGCAAGCCGCGAGTAGGGGCTGACAGATGGATCGGGGAAGAAACCCATCACTTGAGATTGGAGAAAGGCAAAGTTGACAATGTTGTCTGGGCTTGGAGAGGCTGTGTGTCCATCGACGGCCAACGGCATGGTTTGTCCGAGATGAAAGATCTGAGATATCAGGATGAGTAGCTCCAGCCAGCAGCCACAGAGCTGGCCTACATACTTCCTGGCGACAAGATCCCTAGCTCTAAACTCAATGTCGGGGCTAAGGAGTGGTTGCGAGTTGTACTGGGGATCAATCGAGATCATGCTGGTCCCGGCCATATGCATGTAGAACTCGACCAGAAAGTCAGGTAGGTCATCGTACGCTTCTGTCTGGGCTCCGGTAATTAACGTGCTCACCAAGGACTTGGAAGCTGTGATGTGGTCGAATATGGTGCCGTGGATGTCTCCTTTGGCGACCTGCATCAGTGTCAGTATACAATACTTGTTAAGATAGCAAGCGTTGGGTCGCAGACCTCAGTCAAAGACATGATGAGACTCCCCACAGTCAAGACGAGAGTATTATCAGCATTCCCCGAGACGTATTCATCAACGACATTCCTAAACATGCGCAGAGAATCCGTGTAGTATCTTTGTGCAATCTCGTCACTTGGGTGCCGCTCCGCCGAGGCTTGACGGTGCGCAGCACTCTGTGCGAGGATGAGCTGCAGGACAAGAGGCTTTGAGAAGGCCAATGGGATGAGCTTGGCTATGAAGGGGTTGACTTCTGTGGAGCCGTTCCCCATACTGTTGGCAGTTCGTGCCAGGTAGTAGCTGAGCAGCTCGTATGAGTGGTGGCCTTGCTCAGGGAGCATTGACATTGGCATGGCGATGCCGTCGTTGATGGAGAAGGGGGCGTCGGATGGGGCCGTGGACGCCACCGCGAGGGCCAGGGCGTTTGTGGCATCTTGTTCAAAGCTTGCGACGGGGAGGATGGCAGTTGACGTGTCGGACGAGCTGACCGACGATGTCGCCGTCGACGGTGAAGGGGAAGGCTGGCCAGGCTCATCCTCAGCCTTGGCATCAGCCATTTGGGCGTCATGGTCAGAGTCCGGGGAAGCGTCGTCACGGGAGCCGGGGCGGTTCTGGAGTACGCCGGGGTGTGAGGAGCGCTCCAGGGCGGAGACGACTATTGTCGGCGACTCCTCCGGGTCCGGGTCCGGCCCCGGTTCGGGGTCCGAATCTGGAAGTGACTCGGGCTGGTGCTGCCGATGCTGCAGCGGCTGCGAAAAGGCATGCTGCTGCTGCGTGGCGACATTCTGCTGCTGCTCAGCTTGGATCTGCTGGGCACTCGTCGAGGCAGCGCCAAACGAGGGCCGTGATGATCTGGCGACGACGGCGGCTCCCGGGGCGGCCGAGGTGCTAGTCCGCGGCTGCGACGAGGATGAGGACGTATCCGCGGGCTCAGGCCAGTGACACTCGAGCTTGTTGCGCTTGCATCCGCTGCACAAGGGTTTCTTCTCGTCGCACTTTTTTTTACGGCGCCTGCAAGTAAAGCAGCCTGTCCTGCTCCGGATGATGGGCATCGGCCGCATGCCGGGAGGGATTTTTTTTCTTATCAACAGGGACAAAACAAGACAATTGATTGTCTAGGGGGGTATGGCCTGTCGCAAGACGCCCCCGGGCTGGCCCGTCGCAGGGCCGTTGCCACTTGGGTCTAGAGACAGAGGGCAAAAACCTGATGCCCGGGCAAGGGGGAGGGTTTGATGCTTGGAGACAGGCACGCGGTCGAGAAAGCAAGCAAGCAGCCGTATGTCGGATGGAACCTCCGGGGGGGTCAGACAAGCGAGTGGAGAGGTTGTTTGGTCAGTGGGGGAACTGTTCGTCAGTTGTTGGAGTTATGGAGTCTGGATGGGAGGGGGTGGAGAAGAGAGACGAAGACGCAAGGATTCCCGGGTTCAACGCTAGCTAACCACGAGATCACTGCCACCCACGTTTACATAACGGCAACAACTGCGAGTCTAGTTACCCTACAGCTCACCATCGAGACGGCGCGGCCTCCCCTGTTCGAGCGCTTCTAACGCGGTTCTAGGGGGCGGGCCTAGAGCATCTCGTCATCTCACAGAGGTACCCCGAGGTATTGGATTCCGGGCCTCGGAGCTGCAGAAGTGGGTCCCCGGACTTCCATTCCTCCAGATCTGGCCCGATAAGTTTGACTCGGTGACGTTGTAAGCCTGCGACTCGGTGACAACGGGCATTTCGTCTTCCGTGCCTGGCACTCATGAGCCGAGATGCGAGAGCTGTGCGCATCATGTGGGGGTGCCCGAGGCGGACATGTTTTTGTCTTATTTGATCTTGAGCTGCTCGGTTTTGCCTTTGAAGAGTTGATTGTTCATCGTTTTGTCCAATTCCCTCCATAATCATTGTCATCATGATGAACATGCGGGCTCTTCGACAGACTGGCCACTGCCTCCGTGGCAAGCCGTCTCTGGCCAGCCGCGTTTCCACAAGGGCCTTTGCTTCTCAGACAGATGTGAGAATGCTTCTGAATGGCTTCACTCGCCAATTGCTAACTATGGTGTAGTTGCTTGGTGCCACTCTCCAGAATGGCGACCCTGAGATCCACGCCATCCTCAAGCGCGTAGGTACTCCCGCAGGCTCAATTGATCACTGATGCTGAATCCATTGCAGGAAGAGACGCGCCAGAACCACTTCATCAACCTCATCCCCTCCGAAAACTTTACTTCCCGATCAGTGCTCGACGCTCTAGGTAGTGTTATGCAAAACAAGTACTCGGAGGGTTACCCCGGAGCGCGATACTATGGCGGAAACGAGCACATTGATGAAGCCGAACGTCTGTGCCAGAAGCGAGCTCTTGAGGCTTTCCGTCTTGATCCCGAGCAATGGGGTGTCAACGTTCAGCGTAAGTTGTTTGTCAATGGCTCATTTTAGACATGATACTGACTTGTGACCAGCTCTCTCTGGATCTCCTGCCAACCTTTACGCCTACTCTGCCCTTCTCAACACTCATGATCGCATCATGGGTCTTGACCTTCCTCACGGAGGTCATCTTTCCCACGGCTACCAGCTGCCCCATAAGAAGATCTCGATGGTCTCCAAGTACTTTGAGACATTCCCCTACCGTCTGAACGAGGAGACTGGCTTGATTGACTACGACAAGCTGCGCGACAACGCTCTCCTCTACCGCCCCAAGATCATCATCGCCGGAACTTCGGCTTACTCGCGCCTCATTGATTATGAGCGCATGCGCGCTATCGCTGATGAGGTTGGCGCATACCTTCTGTCTGATATGGCTCACATCTCTGGTCTTGTCGCTGCTGGTGTTATCCCAACGCCCTTTGACAAGTCCGATGTGGTTACGACGACTACGCACAAGTCTCTGCGAGGACCTCGAGGTGCCATGATCTTCTTCCGCAAGGGAGTGCGCAAGACGGACAAGAAGGGCAACAAGATCCTGTACGACCTTGAGGGCCCCATTAATGGCTCTGTCTTCCCCGGCCACCAGGGTGGTCCTCACAACCACACCATCACTGCTCTCGCTGTGGCTCTTCGCCAGGCCAAGTCGCCCGAGTTTCTAGAGTACCAGAAGGAGGTCCTGACCAACGCCCAGGCTCTATCCAAGCAGCTGTCTGAGGGTCTCGGCTACAAGCTCGTGTCGGGCGGCACGGATAACCACCTGGTCCTCGTCGACCTCAAGCCCAAGGGTGTTGACGGTGCCCGCGTCGAGCGTGTGCTGGAGCTCGTAGGCGTGGCCAGCAACAAGAACACAGTACCCGGCGACCGCTCAGCTCTCAAGCCCGGCGGTCTGCGACTGGGTACGCCCGCCATGACGACTCGAGGCTTCAACGCTGAGGACTTCAAGCGTGTGGCTGATATTGTCGACCGGGGCGTGCAGATCACCATCGCCGTGGACAAGGAAGCCCGAGCGGCGGCTGAGGCCAAGGGTGCTAAGAACCCTGGAACCGTCAAGGCCTTCATGGAGCATCTTGGAGATGGATCATCGGTCAAGGAGATCGGTGCCCTCCGAAAGGAGGTGGAGGAGTGGGTTGGCGGCTTCCCGCAGCCCTGGCTCCAGTCATGATGGGTTTAGGCGTAGAACGTAAAATAATACCAAGAGATCTTTTCGGCGTTTGTAACTTTTGGTATCTCTGTTACCCAACCTATTGAAGGTGTGCTGCACGGCCTCTCGGAGGTGAACGTGACCTACTGTCCTACCACGTACTGCCAGGTCACCATTGCAACGTTTTTAGTTCGATGCTTCACCGCATTGAGGGTGACGATAAGATGTCAGATGCTCATGAACTAAGTCCATTGTTCTCCCTCAGAGACTAATACACGTTCAATGCCATGAAACACAGTTGTACGACCAAGTAAATAATGACACTCTGGCTTGTCCAATTCTCTTACCTGGCATCAATTGCAACTCAGAGCTTCCCCGCATCAAAGTCTCCATTGCCGGGCCAAAGCTCTCACGATGCATGTGCGCAACGTCAGCAATCTGGGGTCTAGATCTGTTTGCGTCGCGGCAACGAAGCGCGTCGTCTGGGCCGTGCTCTCCAAAATGTCTACTTGACTCAGTGAAAGGGCTGGGTAGCGAGTACTTGCCCCTAAAAGCGGGGCATCGGAAGTGGCACCGCGGTCAGAGATTTCAGCGGCGGACAGCTCCCGAGCTGCACGCGGCTCGTCCCCTGATTGGGTTCCGCCGCTGAGATGAGACGCTCACCCGGCTGATAAGGAGTACCGGTACATGTCAGCGTGGACACCAACAAGTACACGCATGGCGTGATGCGCCCTGCTGATCCCACATGGAGGAATTCATGACAACACGTTGGGCCAGGGGCATGCCCTGAATGGCGATACGCAACGCCTTCTTCCTACACACTAATTGGCGAAATTGGCGGTAAAACTGGTCGGCACTGAGGAAATCGGAGAGTGACTCCGAGGTACATGGCTCCCGTGGAGACGGCATTGGCATCGGAGGGCCGCCGAGGCGTGCCATGTCCATATCTTGAGTGGACTTTGAAGTCCAGCAGAAGAACAAATGACAGACGCCAGATAAACAATTCAACCATTCATTCACACGACTTTGCAATCCCCTCTTTGTCCCTTCTGTAACAGCATCACCAATTCACAATGTCGGGCTTCTTTGCGAGAACAGCTTGGGCTTCTGCCTCCAGAGTCAGGTCCTCTGCCCTTCGAGTTCCCCAGACGGCTTTCGCCTGCAGAGCCAACACCGTCGCCCCTCGACGATGCTTTTCAGTCTCTCTTAACCGTAAGTTGTGATTTTGAGGTTATTTTCACCGATGAGATGTTCCTGACACGGCATCAACAGTACTAAAGAGAAAATACACCGAGAGCCA
The DNA here is from genome assembly GCA_013266205.1 of Fusarium decemcellulare. NCBI lineage: Eukaryota > Fungi > Ascomycota > Sordariomycetes > Hypocreales > Nectriaceae > Fusarium > Fusarium decemcellulare. The sequence continues at coordinate 36,890 of JAAGWO010000525.1, forward strand.
CGAGTGGATTGACCTTGCTGATGACGGCAAGACTTGTAAGTGAGCCCAGAGCATAAAGCGCCAAAGTCATTAACATGAGTTCTAGGCACAATTGGCATCTCCAACTACGCCGCCGATGCCCTCGGCGACGTTGTCTACGTCGAACTCCCCGAAGTGGGCGAGGAGACGATTGAGGGAGAGTCCTTCGGTACCGTTGAGTCGGTCAAGTCGGCATCCGACATTGTAGCTCCTCTTTCTGGCTCAGTCGTCGAGGTCAACGAGCCCTTGAACGACGCTCCCGCAGACCTCGGAAAGGACCCTGAGGGTGAGGGCTGGCTGATCAAGGTTGAGGCCTCTGACGTGTCTGCTCTAGATGGATTGATGGACGAGGCGGCCTACGCTGAGCACACCAAGGACCACTAAAATGTTTCCCTCTAGTTAATTCGGTGTTAAAAAAAAAGCGAAATAGATATCACGTTTCACGTTCAAGCTCAATTGCATGATAATCAGGAATTTTTAGTGTTTTGAACATAATGGTAAATTTTTGCATTTCTTCTAAGAAAACCATTTGCTTTTTCGCAAATTTAAACTCCATCAAATGTTATCATTCGGTTTCGCCTCTGGTTGAATACCTCAAAGTCAAGGTTCTATGACAAAAATTCCCTTTCCGAGTATGCATGCAAAAATGGGGGCCACATCATGGTTGAATATGATCTTCTTTTCTCCCGCTAAAAAACAAAACGCTCTCCCAAAATCTATCATGAAACTATTACTCTTTTTTCTTCGTCTACAAGTTCTCGCTTCCCTCAACGGGAGGGCACGTGCAGAACAGGTTGGTATCACCGTAAGCATCGTCCACGCGAGCCACTGAAGGCCACATCTTCTTCTCCCGCAGCCAGGGCAGGGGGTAGGCTGCCTCCTCACGGCTATAAGGTCGGTCCCACTCGGAGGAGATGAGGTCATCCTGGGGGTGGGGGGCGTTCTTGAGGAGGTTGTTCTCGCG
>JAAGWO010000527.1:0-58768 GCA_013266205.1 Fusarium decemcellulare
CTATTTGCCCACTGGATCGAATCCTGCCCTGCTTGGTTTGTGTAACGTCAAATGTGCCTCGTCACGTATCGACACACAGAGCAGCAAGCTGGTACTTCCCTAGACCTGCGCAATTTTCTTCATCAGTTTTTCGGCGAGTTGGGTTTAGAGGGTATCTGCTTTTATAACTTATGTGTGCTCTCGCTAGCGATCGCTAGGCTATGCCTATAGATTCTTTTCACGTGTACGTGTGGCTTTGCCTTACTATATATATTACTTTACTATTTATTTACTTTTCTTCCTCTTATACAAACACTTCTCTATGTTAAGAGTTTTAATGACAAGGGTTATATGCTCCATAGAGAGCTAAGAAAATGTCGGGAGGTACTATATAGAAACGCGATTTGAGAATGCTTCATACTTTGAACTTATACACAGCCAGAATCCGTTAGGTGATCGATCTTAGTAATAGCACCTATCTTCACGCCGATCAGTTATGGTGCAATGATTTCGAAATTTACTCCATGGCAAGACCATTCATCCACATGTTAGCCTAGTTACACTTTACCCTTCAGTCAACACGCAGTCCGACCGCTTTCAACAGAGGCAAGATTTTGGCCCCAAAATAGTCGAGATCGGCGACAAAATCATAAAGACTGAGCTGAACACCATCGATGCCAACTTGGTGCAGAGCCTTCAACTTTTCCACGATATGCTCGGGGGATCCAATAATCTCAATGTTTCCTCCAAGCCCAAGGCCTTGTTTATTCCGAGGGTCGAGTCGGCCTCGCCAGGCGTGAGCGTCACTATCGTAACCTTTGGTGTGCACCCCGAACCAGCTGTTGGTATCCTTCTTGCCGGCAGCAATGTCAAACGCATATTTCTCTGCTTCCTCTTGTGTATCGCGGGAGATGATGACAGGGTTGATGATGATCTTGATCTCTCTCCCCGCAGCTTTCGCAGCAGCTTTGATGGTTTTGATATGATCAGGCAGCGTCTCAAGGGCGCTATCAATATGAGCGCCACCCGGCGACGTGACAAAGATCAAGTCCGAGTATCGTGCCGCAAACTCTATGCCAGCTGATGAGCCTGTAGCATTGACGAGGACGGGCCGTCCATAGATTGGCTTTGGGGTGATCCAAGCATTGGCAAGCTGCCATTGGTTGGCCTTTGCTTTGTACGTGAGGTTTTCGTCCTCTCCCCAGAGACTGTTCACAACGTCGAACAGTTCGCCCGCCATTTCATACCTCTTGTCGTGTTGAATGCGTTGCCAACCAAACATTTCATGCTCGATGGCTCGGTGGCCGGTCACGATGTTGATGCCCCAGCGGCCCTTGGCGATATGGTCTAGTGTAGCGCCGTACTTGGCAATGTGAAGCGGATGCAGTGGACCATAGAGGACATGCATTGTTGAAACCAGAAGTATCTTCTCGGTAGCCGCGGCCATGGCACCAAGTGCCACAAAGGCATCCAGAGATGCCTCACCATCATAGCCTCCCTTGGGTAGCCACTGTGTTCGACTAAAGGCAAGTTCAAAGCCCAGCGACTCAGCCTTCTGTACAACGCCAAGGTTATAATCGAAAGTCCAGCTGTTGCTTGTAGGGTGAGACGAAAGATGGATGTCTTGCAAGTTGAGGAAAACGCCCAGCATCAAGGGCTGCTTGGTGGCGCGACTGAGGGGACTGTCTGGGAATTCAAAGGGCCCTTTGAGGGCTGGACCGCCTTCTCGTACTGACACACTCATTGTTTCGTTTTGAAGGCGAGTTAACGTTTGAGGCGATTAGTACTGTCGAATAATGCGGGCCTTCATCAAGTCATTTTAATTGTACTAGGATCGGGGTTCAATTGCTATAAATCAACAGTAATGATTGCGCAATAGTGTTGCGCCATAGTGCGCTGTGATGTTCTGATGCGGGGATAGCAGTGCCCTCCGCAGGGGTAAATACCCGATCCCTTTAGCTCCCGCAGGTCTTGATGACGAGATATTGTGCATGGTCAGCTCATATATGGCGCAGCAATTGGTGTGAGCGATTTGTTGTGTGCTCAACACTCCTATATTCATGTGGACACGGGAGCGGTACATTGAGCTCACTTTCGTGAGCCTCGAGTCTGGTCCAAAATCGGTTCAACATAACGACTTCTCCCTCTTCTTTCGCTTCTTCCGCACAACGAGCTGTGATTTAACTACAGGTAATTATTATTAGCTTTTTACCGCAAAGCAATCTATTGGTTCACTTTGCTTTTTTCTGAACCCTCCTTATCCAAGCCTAGGCTATTTAGGTATTCTAAGCAGAGGTGTCGAGGTATGTTAAGCTAAGATTAGCCAGATCAGGAGGCAGAGGAAGAAGAGTTGTCCAAAGAGCTAGGTTTAAAGGCTCAGATCGCCAAACTAGAGAGTCAGCAAAGAATGCTACCAAGAATGCTCCACGAGCCGCTGGAACTCGATCCCTGCCAAGAAAGAATGAAACACCAACTTCTGGAAACCGTCTTACTGTCAATGGTTGATACCTAGGCAAGACTAGATGGGTCACTACGTGTCACTGCAAGAGGATCCACTCATCAGCGCAGTTGGACAAGATACGGCCCAAGTCGTGGTAGTCTGCGTCTGGATTCTTATTTCCATTTGTCACTATGTGACTGTCTTCGTCCATATGACCTCTCGTCAATTTCTTTCTGTAGAAGAGGTTATCATTCCCAACCAGTGTTTCTTCTCTCGCCCCTCTTCTAATTTACAAGGCCTTTAGCGACCTCTCCCCAGCCATTTCCTTTTAGAACGTATCGATTCCATGAGCCGAGCCATGCGCCCACTGGTTGGCTCAAACCGCGGTCCCTCCACTATGGAAGGCAACTGTGTGGGGGGCCAATCTTCATCGACGTATGGGTTATAAGACAGCTTTACCTGCCTAGCAGGATGTATTAGTGTCGATAGTAACATCTGAATTCTGCTCCGGCATACCTGTCTTTGCTCGAATAGACACTGCTCGCAAGGTGCTTCTTCTTAACAATTGGGTGTAAAGATGGATGGAATCGATCTCCAGCACCTCGCCGCCATATGTGAAGGCCTGAGGGCAACGCAGCATCATCGATATATCCATCTTCCGGCCCAGCAGATTGGGCTAGAGGGATGCTCAGAGTGACATTGTTTACTCTTTCCAAGTGGGACAAGGCCATTCTTAACTGCTCTATGTTCAACTGAGTTAGATTATAAGGGCTCTGGTCGAAATTTCTTCCGTACTGGTCAATCAGGAAGTACGTGGAGCGGGCAGCTATCCAGATGTCAAGGGTCGTGAGATTCTCCAGGAGGTCAAGGCGCAGCCCATGGAAATCCAAAGAATTGTGCCGCTCCTCTGGTATTTCTGTTATCCTAGGCGATGAGCAGGACAACAACATGGGGAACACTGGGGCCAATGACAGCTCCAGGTGTTTGCCATGGGTGCGAAAGCTTGGTGGCGGAATCCCCATCTTGGGCCACGTTTGCAGGAACGGCGGTACTTTACAGAAGCCAACAAACATGTTCAGAGCAACCAAATCTGTGAATATGAAAGTGATCGACTTATAGATTGACTCTAGACATTCCGAGGATCTGCAGCATTCCAGTCAGTAGGCGGCCGAAACGAGCTGGTTGTTTTGCTCTCACATGATCTTGCACGACAGCAGCATGCTCAGAAATGGGCTCCATGTCGACAGACCCCTTGGCGCCAGGCCACGGCGAATCCAGCAGTGCTTTCGAGAAGTAGACTCAAGAACATCGCCATCGCCACCATAGACGTCTTCGACACGTTCGCCACATGCCCAATGGTTCCTCCAAGCAGAATAAAGCCGCGAGGCATAGGTTTTATTACTGAAGCTGTCCCCCAAAGAAACTCCGAGCTGGATTCTCAAGGCATCGATGTCTTCTTGAAGCTTGTCCTCGACTTGGAACGGCGTGGTGCACCGCCAGCGGCAGAAATGGGACTTGATTCTGTCGGCCTGGTCGTCGTGCCAGACGATGTGTTGGCGGAGGCCGCAGGAACGCCACAACTCAAGATATATGCCATCGCGGACTTCACGAGGCAGGCGCGTAATGAAGTCACTCTCGAGCTGCGCGTCTGGAGACATTTTTGTGGGCTGACGTGTGCCACGGATGTTATGTTAGAGGTGGAGGACGCCGCCCTTTCATGCCCCAATGGAAGCATGCTTCTAGCCCTACCCCGCCCTCTCCCTGCCAGCGCCGAGTTTAGACCCTGGTTTTGCCAAGGATCCCTTCGATAATCTCGTGATATTGGTATTGCGGTGGATTTAGGCCCAAGCCAGCCCAAGTAAAGCAGCCGTGCATTACGTGCAAGGAGCGTCTAGATTTGTGGGAAACAACATTCCCCATTCCTTGTCATTTCTATAGTCTACCTGGCTAAGAAGACCCTCTACCTCTTCTGTTTCTTCTATTACCTCTATTACCTGTTCCTTGCGCTGCCTTGAATGCCTTCAACCTTCTCCCTTCAACGTTAGGACCCCTTTATTGGACGACCTTTTTACATGGCCTCGCCTGGGTTTGTGAGGGCCCCTGACCACTGCAGTGCTTCAATGAGGTCCACCGGCTCCCGTGTGTGTGTCGTGACTACAATCCTGTCTCTTTGGATGTCCCACCCCCACTTGAAAGACGTTCCGTCATTATCGCCATATATATAGTCAAGACCATCGGAAAGCTCGCCCTCGCAGAAGACTAGGTGCGTCGGAATCTCATGCTTGTAGACAGGTCCGAAGGTAAAAGGATGCCCCATAGTGGATATTCAGGCAGCGACTTTTGTGAAGGATAAGCTTCTGCGTATTTTATACAGTAGTGAATCAGGGGTAGAGCTATTATCACGTTGTGGTTGCCTCTCGAGACCTGATCCAATAGTTCGGGTTGAACGGGACACTATAACTAGTTCTAGTGGCTGACACTTATAAGACGATAATGGGTTCAAACTCGCCTTCTACGCCAGAAAGTAACAGCCATGGTCAGAGCGCTGGTGTATAAGTGAGTAGACGAACGCTGGTATTGTGCATCACTAGATAGGCGATCTACTTAACAAGAGCCATTGTCTGAGCCAAGTCATTCATAGCCTTTTTGCATAATTATACCTTGGCCTATTCCAGCTTTCCGGTATTTCAGTGACTCTTTAACAGTGCTGTTCTAAGAGGCTTATGCTGCAGCTCGTGACAAACAGCTCTGTCGGATTCTGATAAGGTATCATAAAGGCTCACCACACACGAGCCGAGCCGTGATGTGGCTCTCCAATCTGCAAAAATGCATTGCTACGAACGGTGCGTGTTTGTTTGCCCCGCCTACATGCGGGTTGAAACGCTCTCCCTCGCAATATTCCGTTACTATTTCACGTTTAGATGAGGTAGTATCAAAGTACCATGGTCTGATAGGTATCAACATGGACATGGCGCCAGCTGATGTCGCAATTTTCATATCTTAAATAGATAAATACATGATCAAAGCTTGGAAAGATGGCCTCCGCTTCCGTTCGAAACGATTGCTGGCCTAATTTCCAGACCATCAAGTGAACCTTCATTACGCCAACCTTCGATATAATCAATGAATGACTGCGTCCCTTCACCCCAGGCACTGGCCTTAGCCCTCTTTGCCTTCTCTTTAGGATCTGTAACCCTAGATGCTTCGCCGTGTCCGTTGAAATAGCCTGGTGTGCAGCCCGCCAATGCTGAGTAGTAGGGTGCTCGTTTCAAAATCTCTTCTGTATGAGCCTGCTCAGCTTGGCGATTCACCTCGATGATTGGTCTTTGTCCAGGCTTAACTCGTTGTTTGGCTTCACCTATCATGTAAGTGATGTGGTCCGCGATGAGACCGAGCATGAATACGTTGTTTCCCGTGATAGTTGCTTGGTTAGAACTTGAGAAGAAGAGGTTGGGGAAACCGCTAGTAGCGTATCCATGTAGTGTGGCGGGCCCTTTGGTCTGCCACTTGTCATCTAGCGAAAGTCCCTCTCGACCGGTAATGGCAACACCAGTCCTTGTCGATGGGCTCCCCAAGCCAGAAGCCGGCGTCTTGTACCCAGTACCAAAGATGATTATGTCTAGCGGGTACTCTTTGTCTCCAACGACAAGTCCCGTTTCGGTCGCTCTGGAAATACCTTGGCCATCTGTATCGACCAGATGCACATTTGGCTGGTTAAAAGCCTGCAGATATGCGTCGCTGAATGTCGGCCGCTTGCACCAAGATGGATACCAAGGCTTTAGCTTTTCGGCCGTATCGGGATCCTTAACGATGGTTTCGATCCTAGATCGAACATCTTCCATGTGTGGCAGATCCAGCTTGTGAAAGTTTTCAGTGTGCTGGGCAAGATTCTCAGGCGTGGGATCAACTATTCCGTAGTTAGGCGAACCAACGACAGCAGAGTACCCAGGCATGGTCGTCCAGGCATCTCCAACCAGATTGGGTGTTCCTGGCTGAGCGGCATTGTTGAGGAACGTGCCAAAGTTGAGCTGCCGCTTGAACTGCCATCCATTCTCTGTAGCGACACCGTCCTTGAACTGGGCGACATCGGTTGGATGCTGGCCCCGGGGATTGACAACTGCTGGTGTTCTTTGGAAGACAAAGAGCTCCCCTGCATACTTTGCAACTTGGGGAATAGTTCCAATTGCAGTTGCAGCAGTACCGACGACACCGACCTTCTTGCCCTCGAGGCCAGTCAGGGTTTGGTTTGCTTGGGAGCCTCCAGATACCTTGTAGTTCCAACGTGCAGTGTGGAAAATGGAGCCGGAAAACGACAAGAGTCCAGGAATGTCAGGGATTTGCGGCTTAGTGAGTACGCCCGCAGCAAGGTAGACAAACTCGGCGCGAAACTCGATATCAATATTGGGAGCCGAGGGCCCTCGTCGCTGTGTCAACTTGATAGTCCAGAGCTGCGCCTTGTCGTCCCACTCGACGCTCTTGACATCAGAGCGGAAAAGTGTTTTGTCCTCCAACTTCCACTTTGATGCAATCCGCTCAGCATGCTGCCTAATTTCTTGGCCAGGTGCATACTTGTGCGAGGGGATGTAACCAGTCTCTTCCAAAAGCGGCAGATAGATGTAGCTTTCGACGTCGCAGTGAAGGCCAGGAAATCTGTTCCAATACCATGTGCCCCCGAAACCCCCAGCAGCGTCGACAAGACGGATGTCATCGGCAGTGGCAAGGCCTTTCTCAATGAGCCGGACGGCGAACTGAAGACCACCAAATCCCGCGCCAAGAACGAAGAACTTGTGCGTATCATGTTGCTTGATAGGCGGATCTTGAGCGTTCAGAGCCTCATGGTCTGCCCAAGGATCCTCGACCAGTGCGTTGAATCGTTTGATATCCGTCTCTGTCAGTTGAACAAACTGAGCTGAACCATCGGGCCTCAAGCGCTTTCTGGCTTCTTCAGCATATCGCTTCTGCGTGGCTTTCAAGTGCTCACTGTCTTGAGAAAGATTGGTTACGTCTGCCGTCATCTTGTTCCAATTATACTTAAGGGAGGTAGGGATGTTGCGAAGAATTGGTCAGAGTTTGGGTAGAGTGTCGAGACAATCGACTAGATAAGGCTGTTGAGGAATTTTGTTTAACACTTCCATTTTCCCGCTCTATATTGTTGCAAAATACATCACAAGCTCTGCGGAGAAGCGATTGCACACACCTGTCAAGAAAGACGCAATGCATGACCTAAGATTGAGCATAGTAGACGTGACAGATAACCCCCACTAGGCCTAGCCAGAAACCCCAATGATGGGCCAAACAGTGAGTTAGTCCCCACCTGCAAATGGTACACGTCGTAAATAGGCGGTACTTATCGATGCGAGCGGTCATTGCTCGGCAATAAGCGTCGGTAGACAGACATACGCTCCATCCCCATGTCAGCACGTTTACCACCGCGAAGGATTGATCTGCATCAAATATTGATTTCTAAGCCGGCGTAACATATACTTGGTTGTGTGAAGAAATCCCCTACATTTCTTCCCCATACTGCGATATCGCTGCCAAGATAAGGGCCCCCCACCAACACCGTGATATTTAAAGCTGAGGCTTCCCTCCTTGCCCAGCCAGGGGAATGTATGATATCGGCTATGAAAATGGCATAACCATGTTTCAAAAAAAAAATACAACTTGAAAATGGCCTTTGAGGCATCAGTCTCAAGCGTAAGGCTATTTCCGAAACGCCAATCCCTAATGTTCCTTTTACTAAAGATGAAATAGCACATATTGATAAGTATTGGCACATTTAGAGGTACCTAGAGCCATCGAGAGCCTCGTCGAATAAATTGTACACGGTATACTTTCATCCATTAAATCAGGTTCCCTATCTAGGTTCGAAATTTATTGATAGTGTTAACTTGGCAAATAGGAAAACTATTAGCCATCTTGTTAACTCCTTGATAATTGAAGGGGAGACGGGTTTCTGAGCGTAGCTTAGTCAGACCTTGGGTATGGTTGAGGCTCAGCTCTCGGATCGGACTGACCTCGACGTTGCTATGCTTATCATGGTTGTTACAACGGCGTAAGCAGGCGTTTTTAGCCTAAGCCAAGTCAGATAACCCCGCTTGCCAGCGTCATAGGAATTCTTTCTCTATCCATACACGCTCTGCTTATTCTTGACTTGGTCATCTCACTTTTCTTGGATCATCACTGCTAAGGAAAGAGCACGATGTATCATTCATCTGAATCATATCTGTCGCTATATGGCCCTGCAGTGGGCGCGTATATATCCATTTTCTTCATCTCCTACAAGATTATTACCTACATCCAGAGACTCTACTTCCATCCTCTTTCACGATTCCCGGGACCCAAGATATGCGCCGCTTCCAGAATCTACGAGTTCTACTGGGACTCTGTTCAACATGGACGATTCTGGGCCAAACTGCCTGACCTCCATCGGCAGTACGGTAGGTAACTTCTCCCAACTATCATCCGGTTGCTCATTTGCTCATCCCAGGTCCAATTGTGCGCATCGGACCCAACGAGATCCATATTGAGGACTCGGAGTACTTTGACTCCATCTTTGGCTTCCGCCCGCTGAACAAGGAAGCCATGACTGCAAAGCAGTTTGGAATTAACCACGCGCTTTTTGGTGTCGAGGACTACAAGGCCTACACGAAAAAGCGTGCAGCATTCGGAGACGCGTTCTCGCGATCCAAACTGCTCAAGCTTCAAGACCAAATCAATGAGGAGATAGAGAAGGGCTGCACATGGATTGAAGATCAGAGCAACAAGGGCGAGGCCGTTGACTTGGCGTAGGTTGTCACATGTGGATATGAAGAAAAGAAAATACTGACACTCACCCTCCAGCTATCTGTATCGTGCCGTGCCAGCCGAAATCATCACAGAATATCTTTTCGGGCAAAGATTTGGCTTCCTCGAGGACGTGCAGACGACGAAATACCTGTATGACAAAAGGATGGATCGTATATTTGGGCTCTCGCATCTTGGTCGATTCATCCCAAAGGAAATACCTCTATTCGCGGCTTTGTTCCGCCAGCTGGCCAAGAGAGCAATCGGCTTAAATGACCCTGGTTCTGCATTCCTGGACTATTTCCTGGTAAGTTTCTTGACCTTCCTGCATGTACTTACGCTGACACTACTGTAGCTCGCTCAAAAGCTGGTCAAAAAGGTTGTCGATAGACATAATGACCCAAGCTCGAAGTCAGAAGGCATCAGCCGCCATACTGTCTTTGATGATTTCCTGGATAGTTCGCTCCCTCAGGAAGAGAAGCAGTCGGGCCCTCTTACTCAACAGGCAGTGGCCATCTGGAGCGGCGGATGGGATACAGTGGGATTCTCACTCACCCTGGGGACTTATTCAGTACTACAAAATCCCAAGATCAAAGAGCGACTTCAAGGCGAGCTCAAAGATGCGTGGAAGAACGCCGCTGACAGTCCAGTCATGTCTGTCTTGGACAACCTTCCGTACCTCAACGCCGTTATCAAGGAGACGTTCAGATTGGGACCAGGGGCCCTCTGCCGATTGAGTCGTGTGAACCCCACTAGTCCTGAGGTATACCACGACTGGCAGATTCCCCCCAACACCATCATCAGCATGTCTATCCCCGACGTGCTCTCTGACAAAGCCATCTGGGGCCCTGACGCAGAAACCTTCCGGCCGGAGCGGTGGCTGGGCCGAACAGATCTCGACCGGTATCTGGTCACCTTTAGTAAAGGGACGCGGATCTGTCCGGGTATCGAGCTGGCATGGATTGAAGTCCGAGTCATCATTGCCACTCTGTTTCGCAGGTACAATCTAGACATTCACCCGGGCTCAGGCATTACTGAAGATGATATCATGCCGTATCACGAAGGATTCACGCCGATTGTCAAGAACTGGATCTCGAGGCTTCCAGTTGATGTGAGCCCTGCCAAGTAGTGCATTATCACCGAGCCGCTAGTCGGTAAGCCGGGTTCTCCAGGCATTTCTTGTCAGCACATTGTCAGCTCATTCAAGTCCGAATACGCGAGTTCAGTCTCAGGAATTGGGCTACGGGGCAAATCGAACAACGCCGCACTGAAGTATCTTGCCTTTTTGAATGATGCGCGCAAATATACTTTCTTGCGTCGACTGAAGGTCACTTGGGGACCTCTAGGGAGATGTCTTGATCAAGGTGACACTTCAGACATGCTGTACTCAGCATCAGGTCCAGGGTTATTCGCTAGTGAGTCGTTGAATAAGTACCAGGCCATTGTGTCGTCTGTACTTGACGCGCATCGATAGCGGTTGATGGTGAGCCCGCTGGTGATGTGTGTCCAAAAACAGCGAGGCGCCGCCCCTTTTCGAGACGCGTTGCTGTGCCTCAATGGTGTGCAGCCACTCGGCGCGAACCACCACATTGCAATGTATTGTGGCGGTGCTACAGGAGCTGAACATGCACTGTTATTATGTATACTTGCACTGGAGTTATGCAGCCTCCCCAAGCCATGTCCTAACGCGTGGATAGAAGCGCGTCTTTCACGCGTCGGTGGAGGTGGATGGGAGTCACTGATTGGCGGGTCAAGACATGCACAAGTGAGAACTTCACCGAGTAGCACATTGTAAAGGCGGTCGAGCCCGGGGAAAGCTCCAGGGAGTAACTGATAGTGTTAGATAATCGCCATATTGATTTATGATGCTTGTTGTGATGCGCTGACAGTAGAAAAAGGAATTGACATGGATAAAAAAACGGGCGAGCTAATGTGTCTTCCACAATTAGCAGGTTGGTTTTAGTTGTGTACGAAGTCCGGTTGTCAATGAATAAATCAACCACTTTAAGCCGGAAACCTGGACCTATTTCCGGGATTTAATTTGAATAAATTGTCTACCTGTAGACAGCCAATTTATTTAGGTCGGTATGGATTTTTAAGGATGTACAAGACTGGAGAAAGAGAATGAAAGAGATATCTTTTTTCTAAAGACCTACCTACCCGGGAGCAAAGAGCCATTACTAAGCAAGCCGCTAACAGATGATAAGATAATGGGATGAGATACAAATATAAGATAAGATAGATAACCTTCATCTGTGGTTCTAGCCAATGACCAGGACTGGCCCCAACCTGAACTGACAACCAACCCCTTTTCCCATGGCTTTGAAAAACAATGATTTGGGCAATACGGTGACAGTTGGTTCGATTTTGAGAATAGTGCTTAGGGCGACAGAGTCCATTGGAATATAAATGTCATTGCCTCGTGAGCCGGACAACAACTTGGATGTCGACAACCTGAGTTGTTTCCTTAGGGCAAAATAATTTCTGCCGAGGACAAAGTAATAATTGCCCAATAGGAATAGCGTTAAAATGCAAAGAGATGGCTCGGTAAGCCGGCTGGCGTTTGGAGTCACGACTTCTAGCCCCCAAATCCCTCAAGGTTTTATTTGCACAGTTGTTTGTAATCCGAATTTCCATGAGAACTTATTTGAAAGCTTTCATTGAGCTCAATTACATCCTATAGTATGCTGAAGTGTGGTTTATTTTCGTGTTCAGCTACCTCTTTTCCTGGCCAGCCTCAAGACAATCGACGACCGGAAGGGCTTGCTACTTGCCATCCGTTGGCCACTCTCATTTATCTCACCCTTCGCTTGAACTCAACTGTTGCCATTGGGTTTGGCAGAAACTGTGTTTCAGCAGGAAAGCTCTCAGGTCGTGACTGTCCCGCAGAAAATCGCATGTCGTATTCTAGCAGGATGAAAGCCATAATGGCCTTGATCTCCTGTGCAGCAAAGAAACGCCCAGGACATGCGTGTCGCCCATAGCCAAAACTCATTGAAGAAGTATTAGAAGCGACATACTGTGACCGTCCATCTAGTTCTGGTTCAGCTGCACGAATCTTGGCAAAGCGGAAAGCATCGAATTTCTCGGGCTCGGGATATAAGGATTCATCCATGGTAATAGCTTGGGTCGGGATCCCAATGGTCGTGTGTGCTGGAATTGAAAATCCAGAGGAGAGAGTAAACGGCCTATGGACGATGCGCTCAAAGGTAACTAATTCCACAGTTAGCTGATGCTCACTCTGATGATATGATGGAAGGCTCCAGGGCCATGAGCGGTAACATACTGAGCAGGAGAGGGTTAAATCTCTGACTCTCTTTCATGATGCTATCCATCTTCACCATTTTGTGAAACCCAGATTTGCCAATCTGGCCATCAGGGCCGCAAACAGTATCCAGTTCCCTTCGCAGTGGCTCAATAACCTCGGGATGGGCGCATAAGTCAAAGATTAGCTGAGCTGGGGCCGCTGCACTGGTGTGTATGGCAGCGAAGCTGACTTTGAGCAAGATACCAGCGAGGAACTTGAGCTGTCTCTCCTCACCCTCAGCTTGGTCTGCCATCCAGCATAGTAGATCGGCCACCTTTTCTCCGGTGCGCTGACGGTCTTTGAGCATTGGAATGGCCGCTTCTTCAGCAGTGGCATAGTAGGAAGCAATCCTCCGGACCTCGGGAAGGAAACGTGCCACAAATGGTTTTAGTACCTCTGGATATTGCTTGAGCTTCTGAGCACCAAAGAATCCGTCAATAGCAAAGTTGACAGACGCCTCGAGCCATTTTTGGTTGTGAGATAGAGTGGTGCCCCCAAACATGCGACTGGATACCCTTGCAACAATGTTGGTCATGACCTCAACAACAGGTACGGGTGTCCAATCTGCTACAGTCACTAACTGAACGAGTAATTTTGACTGAAGAACTTACCATCGCACTTGGGAAATAGGTCTCGGAACGAGTCGGCAATTTCTTCCTGCACGGCAGGCATCACGTCGGCTTGCAGATTGACTTGTTAGCTGGGCGGCGCTAGTCTTAGTAATAGTCTAGCAAGTACCTAGATGTTGATTTAACTGGGCCTTGATGACGCGAGGGTGTAGTGTGGATCGACTGCCCATGGTTGTGTATTTGCCCTCGAACATCTTCTTTGGTTAATATTGTATATCTTTAGCCTTGTAAAGATACAAGGTTTCTCACCTCAATAAATGTCCCAACGAAATCTACATGGTCCACCGGAGCGGCCTTGAGTTCGTCAAGATATCTCAGCGGTATCATCAAACGTTCCCCAAGAGGACTGGGGACATAGAAGAAGTCGCCAGCCGACTGATAGATGTCAGACTATGCTTTAATCAAGACTAAAATTGCGGCTGCAAGATGTGGGTACCTTTTCGTAGCCTTCTTGCAACATCTCCTTGGCATGTTGCCGGAACTTCTCACGATTCTGCTTGATGCTTTGCTTATCATTGCCACCCACTACCAGGACCCCCGGAGCGAGACGCTGATCTTTTCTGTGGAGGTATGCATAACCTAAGAGGATTAAACAGCCCGTGATGACTAGGTATGCTGCTGGCACCGTATTGGTGATTCGACGACAGGCATCACGAAGCGCTGGGAGATGTGTAATATCCAGGACTATCCCCATCTTGACGCGACGATCAACTGTGATGCAGGGGGTTGGCGTATCAATATTAGAGGACTCGGTAGGATTGAACAACCGCCAGCATAATTGAAAAAATAGATTGGTATATGTGAATACGTAGGGAGACGAAGAGGGAGTGCAGGTTTCGGGATTCGGTGTGGGGCCAGGCCAAAGATAGCAAAGGGCCGATTGGTGCGCAGCGCCGAAAACATAGGATTGCCAAATTAGGAAACACACCGAGTCGCGACGATAGTTTATCACGCCGGCATAAACCTTCTTGCTATTTGGAATGTAACTGGGTTATCTGATTTTCGCATATATCAATCGGTTCGGACAAAAGCAAAAAACCGAGAGCGAAGCAAATCCAACTCTAAACACCATGTCGGACACTAACGGGAATGGCGCCACCCATGCCAATGGGACAAACGGAAACTTTGCTAATGGCCTTGTGCATGATCCCCTTCAGCCCTACAAGACCGAAAGATTTGACGATGGGTTCCGCTATGATACTATTCAGATTCATGGAGGACACCGGCCTGACAAGGAGACCCATGCGAGAGCTGTGCCCATCTACAACAGTGTGGTAAGTTGCTGGGAGCGCTATTGTATATCTGGTTTGACTTAGAAGCTTACACGTATTGTAGTCCTTCATTTTCACAGACAGCGAACATGCCAAGGGTATCTGTTCTATGAAGGAAGGCGGTTTCTTCTACAGCCGTATCTCCAACGTAAGTGTTGATCAATCGATCTCTACGCTCAATGGCAACGCTGACAATGCTGGTTCCTCAAGCCTACTGTTGCGGTTTTTGAGAAGAGATCTGCAGCTCTTGAAGGAGGCACGGCAGCAGTTGCGACAGCCTCGGGACAGGCCGCCATCTTCAACACAATCATCTGTCTTGCCGGAGCTGGCGACAACATCGTCGCATCCATCAACCTCTATGGGGGCACTTACAGTCTCTTCAAGACGCTTCTGCCCCGGCTTGGAATCACAGTCAAGTGGGCCACACGAGAAACACCAGAAGAGTTTGGAAAGTATATCGACGATAAAACTAAGCTTCTTTTTGTCGAGACCATCGGAAACCCACGCTGTAGCGTGCCTGACCTGCAAGGGCTAGGTGATTTGGCACATGCAAACCGACTCCCATTTGTGGTAAGTAATCTACTGTCAGAATTTCTTTGGACATGGATGTGCTTCTTACACTGTAAAAATTAGGTGGACAACACATTCGGCGC
The DNA here is from genome assembly GCA_013266205.1 of Fusarium decemcellulare. Taxonomy (NCBI): domain Eukaryota; kingdom Fungi; phylum Ascomycota; class Sordariomycetes; order Hypocreales; family Nectriaceae; genus Fusarium; species Fusarium decemcellulare. The sequence continues at coordinate 15,066 of JAAGWO010000527.1, forward strand.
CTGCGGAACTTGGTGCCGACCCATTGACTTTGGTGCCGATATCATTGTGCACTCCGCTACCAAATGGATGGGCGGTCACGGCACAGTCGTTGGCGGTGTAATTGTTGACTGCGGCACCTTTAACTGGGGCGAAGCTGGCGACCGCTTCCCAAAGATGCTCCAGAAAGACGGGCCCATGAGCTTCTCGTACTGGAAGGCATTCGGAAACATTGCCTTTGCCATGGCCATGAGGCTCGACATTCTGATGGAAGTTGGCTCAGCCCTTAACCCAGCATCAGCACAGCAGCTCCTGATTGGTATGGAGACATTGAGTCTGCGCTGTGAGCGCCATGCTACGAACACAATGGCTGTCGCACGCTTCTTGGAAGCTCATCCTCGAGTTGCGTGGGTCAACTATCCCGGTGAGTGCCACAAATCTTGGTGTTTTGACATCGACAGTTACTAATTTTGAGCGCTATAGGCCTGGAGAATAATCAGTATCACGAGAACGCAAACAAATACCTCAAGGGGGGATACGGAGGTGTGCTCGCCTTTGGTCCCAAGGGCGGCGATGTGGCGAGCAAGATGCTGTTGAACTTTGTCAAGATCATCTCTCACCAGACAAAGTAAGCTAGAATAAGAGCGGATCTCTTCATCTAAGACGGAACACTAATATGTTTTCCCAGTGTGGGCGACTCGAAAACGCTGGCGACACACCCATGGAACTCCACCCATGTCATCATGTCCGAGAAGGACAGACGCGAGGCCGGCATTACCCCTGTAAGTTGACCACAATCCCCCGGAACTATAAAAGTGAAAGTGATGGGCTAATACTCCCAGGCATTCATCCGTTTCTCAGTAGGAACCGAAGATGTTCGAGACATCATCGAAGATCTTGACCAGGCTCTGGCAAAGTTGCCCGATGACCTCGTGGCTGAGCATGACGAGAAGTTAGAGGCCAAGATTAGTGAAACTGCTGAGAAGTTGGCAAACGGCGTGAAGGCACCCAATGGGATCGAGTACAAGGACGCTGATGTTAACATTTCGAGATCTAATGTTCCACTGAGCCGGCAAACGATGACTGCCAAATCAGAGGAAGTCGATGCGTTAGCTTGAGGGATCGAGTAGGTTTTCTGTTGGAGGGATTTCATCTACTGCATACATGTACATAACCTGCTTGTGCCAAGTTAGCGCGCGATCTGCATACAACACAATACGAATGAGATGTTATCGTCAACTGATTAGTTGTGCCATTGTAGTTGATAACTGTAGCGATAAAAAATGAGAAGCATCGTCTGGATATCCAGTGCAAGTTTGAGGGTGACACTCACCGAAGACGGCGAGTGGACCCTAGCATGCGTGTGGTTGGATGTGACGTGGCCCAATTTACATGGTAATTCAAAGGCTAAGATACAAAATGATATTTTGTGTATTCTAAAGCGTTCTTTTGCTATATGTGTTATTCTCCCATATCTAAGGGTGTAGGGAGAGATCAAGAAAAAGAACAACCGGTAAAAAGTAATCTAAATGTCATAGTCTAATGTGGAGCTAACCATAGATATTCTTGGATGTATAGTTATATAAGCATCGCTTGAACATCACGACATATGTTGCAGGGCCCTATGATAAGTATGAGCGGTCGAGTAGCGCTGTGGTCACTGACAGCGGAATTTGGATTGATTCTTATGTACCTAGTACCTATTTTACATCTAAAAACACTAAGAAATCTAAATGCCTATGCTAAAGATACTCAATATTCGTCACAAAACCTAAACTTGGTTGTACCGAGGGGTCGACCTGCTCCATGCTTCATTGCCGCTCATTTGATACTCTAGTCCCTTCATGAAAGCTTTCAAATCTTTGCTGCAAGCTGGAGTCGATTGTAACCTTGTTCTCACAAGGTCTTCATGCACTAACTCCCACTCTCGGCACATGGTCCATAGTACTCGCTTAGACGCTGCATAACTCAAGGCCGTTTCACTTGATAGAACCGATACGGCTGAGCAAAGAGCAGAGCCTTCTTGATGGCCCATCTGAGATGCCTTGAGTTCCTTCTCCCAGCTGAAAATATCATTGATGACAGAAATATGTTTGGAGCAATTCATTTCTATCTCATGGACGGAGCTCAGTTCCTCCGGATCAAGGTGTAGCTCCATGCTGAACCGCATTAGTGCCGAGAGTAAACTGGGACCAAGTTAGTATCATCTCTTTACAACGACTCATATGCTTTTTGGGGCTGATAAATACTCACGCCTTGCCAACGTCTCTTTCCCGATACTCCAAGTATTGTCCGAGTTCCTTAATACTCAGGCGAGACTTGTCCGTTTGTGCTCTCATAAAAGTGAAAACGGGCTCTAGAATCTCATCTGCTAGTTCTTCGTCACATGCCCTCATGTCTCTCCATAGATCATGTGTGATCCACTCAACAGGAACATTGGGATCTGGGGTTGCTTCATTTTTGGAGATGAGAATCAGTCTTTCGTTGTAGTCGGACCCATCTTGAAGAGACATGTCTTCTAGCAAGTCTGCGTCATGAGTGGTCAGCATTAAAGATCGGGCGTGGAACGTTTCCCGGCCACGGATAGACTTACCATCGATTAAGAACAACAATGTTAGCAAACGGCAGGCAAATGCTATCCTCTCGTTCAGAGCGAGGGGGTAGTAGTAACAGGTAACACGTGAGAAGCCAGCGGCAACGAATTTCTGTCTTGCTTTATCGTTGGGAAAAGGCCAATGCTTCAAGAAGTATCCATTGACTTCAACAGAAACTTCGGCCTCCCGGGGATGGATCCGGGGAATGAAGCGTGCCGCCGGGGTTGAATCCCGAGGGTCATAGCGCTTGGGAATGTTATCGACTGGTCCTGGTTCTTGATAGCTCTGCAGCCATTTTGGTGCAAAAGACAGCAGCAGCGACGGTAGCGTAGTAATGGTAGCAATTGAGGCCATTTTTGACTTTGCAGTAGAAACAATCTAGAAAACGTTCTTTGGTCGATAAACTCAGGTAAGTTGGAAAACCAGCGCTTCATGTAACATCAACACTGCCCGAGCTCGCCACGATTCCTATTCGGGAAGCATTGCGACCTCGGAAGCAATCCCAAGCTGGCTAGACTGCGAAAAATGCTGAATACAGAGGTGCTTACTATAGCTGTGACGCTCAAATTAGAGTTGGTAGCAGATTACTAAATGATGATTCAGAACGTAGTTATTCTTAGATGACAGGATAGATCAACAGCTCTTGTATTTAGATAGGCACCGTATCCAGAGTTTTTAATTTTTATGCAGGAAATAAGTGACGTGAAACTACTATATGAGTTTTCAAGAGCACTCTCTAAAGTCAGTAGCTGCCTGTTGCATCTTAGTCTCGTCATAGTTGGCATTTCCAAACCAAAAGGGCCGTGAATCAGAGATGGGACCTTCAAGCTCTGTGTACCTGTCTCCCAACGTCAGGATAGCTCGCCCATTCCATCGGCCTGGTGTCTGCTTCCACTCCTCCGTGTCTTTTCCATAAGCTTGTACTTTTTGATGCTCGGATGCTGTTGCCGAGTACGCAACAGCAAGCCCGACAAAATGAGCAGAGCTGACAGGCAGACCAGCTGCTATAATGGGGGCAGCTAGATCTGCCGGTAAGAGTTTGGTGATGGTAGCAGCGGGGGCAACAGTGTTGATGGTGATTCCGCTGTCTCGAAGCGTAGAGCGCATGGCTCGGATGAAGTTGATCAACTGTGACAAGAATTAGTTGGGCCAACCTCATGACATCGCCATGTCTTTGAATAACACCCACTGCTGCTTTAGTTGCGCTGTATACTGGCAGAGACTGTTCCGCAGAATACGCCGTTGCACTTGAAGTTATCACGATGCTGCCTTGGATACTATTCTTCTTCATGCTATGCAGCGCAAGCTTGACAAAGTTCAATGTTCCTCGGAGATTGACATCAATGACATTGTATGTTGGCTCAACCAAGTCGCCATTCTCATCATACGAGTCAGTCAAGTAGCCCGCGTCTTCACTGACTCCAGCATTTGCGACGGCAATGTGAAGGGTGCCAATCTTTCTCAAGGCTGCGACCATGTCAGACCATACACTGATGTCACATTGCATGTACTCTATGCCCGAAGGTAGAGGCTCTTCCGGTCCATCTCGGTCGAGGAGGTAGATTCGAGCGCCCTTACTGGCAAGAATATTTGCCGTGGCCCACCCAATTCCGGACGATCCGCCTATTTCCAAGATTAGATGCCATAGCTCTGTAACAAGGGTTAGCGCGACACTTAGACTGACCTGTTATCACGGCAGTCTTTCCGCCCAGTTCCGGAATATCCTTCTCTTGGATTTGCAAGGTCGTCATCTTCGCTCTCGGGTATTGAAAAACAGTGTCAAGTATCTACTGATGAGATAATTAGCTTGGAGCTCTTCGAGGCTTGAAATACTAGTCAGCGAATAGCAAGTTAGGATGACTTCGGCGGACGCGGTCGGGAAATTTCCTAATTAGGAACTTCCGACACTAGTTGCCAGGCAGGGGTGTGAGCGCAACCAGTAGAAACTATTCCCACTCAGTCGGCGTCTTTTGAAATCTGGAAATGTGTGTAGTTTCTTACCAATAGTACTATTATTGGGTCGATTCCCTCTGTCTTGAGACCCAGCCCCACACACAAAGACACGTCTTGCAAGTCATTGGCAACCGCCCACAGCCAAGACACACACAACCATGGCAAATCAACACTTCACCGCGCTGGTTCAACACTTGATCAGTGGTGCCAACGGGCTTGGCGAGTCACGTAAAGCAATGTTCGCCTTGTGCTTTTCTTTGGTATGTGTCCTGTTGATGTGATAGGCTATCGGTAATTTAAGGGACATGATCTCACTGACACACAACAGTTGCTCAGCCTTTGGGTCTTGTCCAAGCTGTACAATGCTAGAAAGCATCCACTGTCTCGTTTTCCCGGGCCGTTTACCGCCCAGTTCAGCCACGTAAGTTGTGGATAGAGATGCCCAAGACCAAATCAGATTCGCTAATCTCAGGTGCCTTCAAGTTTTCCCATTGCAAACGTTTCCTTGGTGGCAAACAGCCTTATGAAATGCTCAAGCTTCACCAAAAATACGGTAAGTCCTGTGTCAAGGTAGCGTCATGTGCCTGGGCCCCACTCACGCATCTTCCAGGCCCAGTCGTTAGGATCGCTCCCAACGAGCTGTCCTTCAATACGCACGGCTCGTGGAGAGATATCTACGACAAAAGAAAAGGGCACATGCCATTTATAAAGAGCGACTTTTATGATGGCGGCAGCTTTGCAGCTGAGGCCCATTCGATTGTAAGCGAGCGCGATCCGGAGAAGCACGCTCAGATGCGGAAATATCTTCGTGATGCATTCTCAGACCGGTCACTTCGGGAGCAGGAGAGCCTCATCAATCACAGCGTCGACGAGTTCATAGATCGAATCGGAGAGGAAGGAAGCTCCTTATCCGGCATCGACATTGTGATGTGGTTCAACTTGCTAACTTTTGACATTATCGGTGGTTTGGCTTTCGGTCAATCCTTTGGTGGAGTCTCATCTGGTATAGTCGACACTCTTCTTCCAATGGCCTCATCAACTAATAGAGTCTAGGGACTGAGCATTTCTGGGTCTCTATTGTAGTCAAAAGTCTTAGGATGGGGGCTCTCGCTGACTGCTTCAAACGCTTTCCATGGCCGGCAGCCGTATTTCAGCGAATGTTCCCGGGGCTGCTCAGCAAACTGATCGAGGACACCAGAAAGCACGAAGCATACACGATGAGTCTCGTAAAGAAGTGAGTCGTGTTTTGAGTTGTAGCATTTTAGCTTACTAACCAGTCTTGAAGGAGAACCACGGAGAAAAGTCAACGCAAGGATTTCTTGACCAAGATTCTTGAAGCAAGGGAAACCGACAATGTTTCTGATATTCAGATAGCAGCACACTCTTCAGACTTTGTGTATGCACCGTCTTCTGCGACTTGACCGAAAACTGTTAGCTAATTATAATGACAGCATTGCAGGGAGTGAGACAACGGCAACAGCTTTGTCGTGCATCACATACTATTTGCAGAAGAACCCGAATATCCTAAAAAAGCTTCAACAAGAAGTTCGAAGCAACTTCCGGTCTTATCAAGATATCGATAATGCGTCGACTGCAGGCTTGCCGTATTTGAACGCAGTTATTCTTGAAGGGATGAGGATGTACCCACCGCTTCCGTTCCCATTGCCACGCGTCGTGCCAGAGGGCGGCGATACTGTTGATGGTCATTTCATTCCTGCTGGCGTAAGTGTTTTCATTCCTTACACTAATGTTGCTTCTATCTTTAAACGATGCTGATTTTCCGACATTAGACCATTGTCTCGACGAATCCCTTCGCTGCTTCCATGTCACCGGACAACTTCCATGATCCGTGGGCTTTCAACCCTGAGAGATGGCTTCATTCTGCGCCAGAGGATGTTCTGGAAGCCAGCCAGCCGTTTTCTCTTGGTACTAGAAGCTGCCTTGGCAAGAGGTGAGGACTCACAGAGTTGTTCGTTGTGTTTTCTTCTTTAAGCTAACCGCTGGTTCGATTTAGTCTTGGCTGGCTTGAGATGCGCACAATTCTTGCTAAAATGCATTTCAAATACGAATTGGAGTTGTTGGACGAATCACTAGATTGGCAGGCTCAGTCAGAGATGCATACACTTTGGCAGAAACCAGTGATGAAGGTCGCCGTAAAGGCGAGAAGTACTTGATTGGCAAAGTGATACATAAAGATGGCAAGATTCTGTCCAAGAGTAGGGTTTGATGAGTCAATAATTCGAACTTTAAAATGACGGCAATGGCACTTGAAATCACAATAAGATTTTACTGAGACCTTGATTTGGATGTGAAACCTCCATTGATGACTGGCTACAACCATACTGACTCTGCTATATGATATTGTTGTAAGAAAACCTCAGATGTTATAAAATTCTCTAGATATGCGTCGACACTGCAGTCTCAGTTCGTGATGTAAATCATAGCAAGCTATCATGATCAGATGCATACAAAACCACTAACCCCCCAGCAGTCTATTCGACAGCGATTGTTTGTGCTTCCCTGTCCATCTCTGGATCCCAATGACCGACATACCCATCTCTTCCCGTTAGGTAGGTTCCTTGTGCCTGCTCTTCGGCGGGCGCACGAAAGACTGCGTGCTTCTTGTTGGTCCACTCCAGGCCCTTCCACACCTTTCCATCAGTATCCGTGAACTCGGCATCCATCTCTGGACGCAGCAGGTACACTATAGAGTACTTGTGTCTGTTCTTCTCATCCTTGTGGGGGATGATGCGATGAAGACTAGACTCTAGTACTCCGCCAGATATAAAGCGCAGAGCATCGCCGACATTGACTACCGCATGACCAGGCTTAGGAGCAATATAGTACCATTCCTCCTCCTTGGGTTTCAGGACCTGGAGACCAGCCACCTCTGTGAAGACGATTGACAGACTTCCGGCGTCAGTGTGGGCGATTTGGCCCACCTTTTCAGGCTCAAGATCTGCGAGCGTGTATTTCAACAAGCCTAACGCGGTTGGACAGACTGCATTCTTGCGATGATATTGTTCATAACAATGACTTTCATCTAAACCAAGTGCAGCAGATATTCGAGAAAGAAGAAGGATGCTGATTTCTCGAAACGTAGAAATGGCCTGCTTCAGCGGATCAAGGCGTTGAGCGATGACTTCAGGCCCGGGGAATGCCGCAGGGTCTTTAATACCCGAGATTGGTCGTTCCATTAACTATCGGTCACAGGTCAATCACCATAAACTACAGAAAATCGGACGAACTTACCATCAGTCCTTCAAAGCCGTCCTTCTTTCCTTCGACTGGCCCGTTGCCGTGTCCTGCAGGCTTGTATCTAGTATGACAGCATACGTTAGCAACCTGAAACTTGAGTAAGATTAATGAAGATTCCAGCCTTACCCCATGACTAAATCCTCATCGTGGTCCCTATCGACGAACCATTCCGACTTCTTCTCCTGGGGGAGGTCGTAGAAGCTGGTGGCAAGCTCATACATCGACTGGACCTCTTCCATAACACGTCCGGATGCAACATCGCGGCAGTCGAGGTAAAAGAATCCGAAATCTGTACATGCCTTCAGCAGTAAAGTTTTCGTTTCCTCATCGCCATCAATGAGCTTTTGGAGAGATACAACTCGCAACGCGGCATCTTCCTTTGCAACCTTGTTCGTATGGATGTCTGCAGAAGGCATGGTGGCTTGGATCTAGTGAGGTTTGGTTCTATGAGTTATAAAAATGTATAGGAAATTAGATCGAAGGTATACGCGCCTATCACTTCCGCAACTCGAACAGTTACGTTGGAGTGGTCGTTCATAGTCAATTGCTGACTGGCTCGGACCTCGGAGAATTTCCTATTTAGGAAAGCCGAGCTGCTCGGAGAGCAACACGACCAGCGATTGACTGAGACATACCGATGCGAAACACTAATTCCCGCACGTCGCAGTGGTGATATAGATCAAAACCTTGGATTGCCAATGAAACAAAGTGGCAACAGTTGGCAGGGGCTTAGATCCAGGCCAAGTCGAACCCTTCGAGCGTTCCATCTTACTGACGCGTAGTGTGTTACCTAAGTGTCTAAAGCCTATGAACATCAATTTCATATCTGACTGAAGCTTGTGTGTGTAATGTAGGCTCTACAAAAACGTGCTTCACAAACGACCGTGTGCTGGTGTGAACCTGATATTTAGCGCCGGTTTCCACCACATGACATGCATCCGGCTTTGGTTCAACCAATCCAACTTGTCATCCACCAATTCCATATCATATTGATAATGCATCTTTGCTAATATCAAGTTGACCTCCATGTAAGCGAAGCTATTCAAGGTCAGCCACAATCTCATGATATCGAGTTCTTCCAGTCACTTACTTTTTTCCAACACATCCTCGAGGCCCAAGTGAGAAAGGCTGGCTAGCGTCAAAATTGTCTGTGCAGTTCTTGTCCAACCATCGCTCGGGCTTAAACTCGTATGGAAGATGGAAGTTCTCCTCGTCGTGTGTCACGGTCCACGCACTGGTGTAGACCTCCGTCTATACCATCCTGTTAGCTACTTCGGCTTATAGGAAGTCATCTGTGAAGAGCTCACCCCTTTGGGAACCCAGTACCCGTCAATGGTACCCCCGGGACAGGTTCTGGGAAATCCCTGCGACCCTGGAGGGTAGATCCTCAACCCTTCGGAGATCACAGCGTGTAGATATGGAAGTTGTGCCGCCGACATAGACGTGATCTCGTCTAGAGATTCATATCTACCTCTAATCTCTTCTCGTAGCTTTCGGTATGCGTTTGGTGTCTTGAGGAGAAAGTATGTCATGCCAGCCAAAAATGTGGCGACTGTCTCCCCGCCGGCGATTCTGTTGAGTGCTTGTGAGTGTGATTGCACATCATTAACTTGGTAGGACTAACACTAGAGTTGAAGCATGGGCTGTCATTTCTTCCTGTGAGATTTCACCGGACCTAACCTTGCTAGCAATGTTGGTTAGGAAATCTTGGCGCCCTGTTTCAGTACGAAGTCTCCTGTGGTATCGTTAGCCCTAAAGTACTATGAGTCCGACGTCTGAGATACTTGCCGTGCCACCTTATCTCGACTATACCCAGAATGCTTGTCGCGCACATGTACCGTCAGTTTGGGTAATAGTTTGCGTCCGATCGCTGTCATGAACGGATAACGGCGCAAGTTGTCGAGAACGGTAACGAAAAATAAGTGCTCTACAACCATGTCTGACCAGAAGTGAGGCTTTCCTGGATAGTTCATTAGTTTGTAGATAAACGTGTGGATATGTAGGACTTTTACCCTCTTCGATGCAATGGAAGGTCTCTCCAAAGGCCATCTCGCCCAGAATGTCAAACGCAATCATCTCAAACCACTTTGTCATGTTGAGGCCTCGCTCAGACACGCCGTCTTTTCCAAGGCGAAGAACGAAGCCGTCGACACAGTTTTGAACGATGTCTTCTTGCTGTGAAAGCGCTTTGGTCGAGAAGGCTCCCGAAAGAGACTTTTTCATCTGGCTTTGTCTTTTCGGGTCTCTCTCACTGCCAATGCAGGATGACTCAAAGCCAGAACCGTACATGTCATAAAAGTCACTCTTGGTCATAGTGTGCTTCCCTCCTGTAGCATGTCCATAGATATCCTTCCATGACTGAACCGAAGAGAAGGATAGTTCGTTTGGTGAGATCCTGACGACAGGGCCTTGATAGGTCAGCTATGCCTTGCAACGTTAACATGACAATTGACTTACCTAGCCGCTTATGCTGTTCCTGGATAGCCAAATGAAAGCGACCACCCATGGAATGGTAAAATCTCCATAGCTAAAGGAGAATTGTTAGACCGCATAAGAAAAAGAAAACCCACGGTGCACCAACCAAAGAAGAACGAGCTAGCAGTGGCCCAGGGAATTGGGCCAAAGGATGGAAGAACACGTTGTGGACAAAGGTAAATGCTACATAGAGACCACTCTTTTCTCAGTAATACTATTAGTAGATAGATCAGGGAGATCGTAGTGCTAGTTGAGACCCACCAGAACTAGAACGATGATGGCCAGTTTAGAGGCATGGCTGCCATCAAGGTAGACCGTGCTCCCGTACATTGCGGCAGATCTTGTCAGTAGTTCAATGCGTACCGCAGATGGTGTACCTCTGGGTATGAAAAAGGACTATCCTTCTAGTACGAGAACCTCAGGCGCTCTTGGTTGGATGGCTTAACTCCTGCTCGGCGTTTACACGAAAAGGGTAAGGCACCGAGACGCCGAGCAGCGCCAAGGAGATTAAACAGCGTCTGGCACAAATGGGTTTCTGTTATCTATTTGCTTCTCTATTGGAAAGTCTAGTTACACGCTAATAATTCAGCGTCTAAGAGTTCATGTCGTCCTCATGGAAGACAAGTGCCCGAACCTCTATGCTCTGTCGGGGTTCTCTGTCATTCATCTCATGGTCCGTGAAGGCACAGTGTGGAGTTCTCCACAACCTGCCAACCTTCTTGGAATCGTAGCATTTCATCAAAAGAACCATCTCCGGCGTTTGAGCATATTTGTAATACCATCGATGATTCTTGTTGGGCAGAATCGTGCATGGCTCGCCCACCCAGTCCGTATGAACCAACTTGATCGGCATGATGTCCTCGTCCAGACACGAGTCAGCATCACATACGGCTAGAGGATCCCTGTAGATTGTTTTGATGGGACGCCAGAAGTTGATGATCTGGAAACGAGACTTGAGCAGCCGAGGTGCGTCCTCGCCGAGGTGACGGTTCACCTGGTTGATAGCAGCCCACTCGCTCTGATCGATGTGCGCCCTCTTGACTGGACGGCGCTCATCATCAGGATCAGCAGCAGTGGGATTTGGCCGACGAATGGTGTGATCAAAGATAACCACCCTGGTAGCACCGGTGCTATGTTCTATTAACCCAGCCCTCTTTGACACTAACATCATGCCCCGCCACTTACATGTTCTGGACAAATTCCCTCACTTCTTCATAGTAAACCTTTTGGATGAGGTCATCATCTTGGAAATTCTCCAGTTTGGTCTTGTGATGACAAAGTTGGAAGGCGTTTTTGTCGAGTGTGAACTTTTCCTCCTCTCCAGTGATGTCATGAATCAGCGTCTCTTGATCAACGGATGGCTGGTTGAACGTGCTCCTCTTGCGTGCAGTGACGGACGGGTGTGGTGTGCCATCACCAGGGTCCCTGTAGTAGTTGATCGTCGACTGCACGTGCCGAGGCACTGTCACGGGAGTTTCGAGTACTGCAGTCATCTCGATTTGCCAAGGAAATATGGGCCCAGAGTCGGTAGATCGTGGTATGGAGATTCCACCTCTATACGATCTAGATGGTCGGCTAGATGTCGAACTTCCATTTATACCATGCTCTCAGTTCTCTCGGTCTCGAGCATCTACCGAGCCGAGGTGGCATGCTGTGCCAGCTTGTTATGGTTATCCAAATTCAGTAATACGCCGCATCCAATCGGCGCAGTCGAATCTATGTAACTTTGCTAGGACATTCTCTAATCTTACGGCATTGAGATGAAGTCACCTAAGATTGGCTATGGAATACCTAGGTTATGTTTGCCGAGTGGCAGTTTTCCCGCCGTATTTTCGCGTTCATGGCAGAGTATTTGTTTATTTACTTTCATAGTCCAGTCCAGTTGCTTCATTTATACATATATACATGCCCGAACCAAGTTCGCTTGGAACTGTGGCCTTCTACCTTGCCATCTCTGTTGTCATTTCTCCAACTGCCTCTCGCAATTCTCGTATCCTTATGGCGATGGGCCTCAATGCCGCTTGCTGAGATGACCAGTCCCGCTTCTCCGCTTGGTGTATAAAGGCCCCAGACAGCGCTCCAAGGCGCTTGACCTGCATCAGAATCAAAAAGCCCAAAACTTCACATCGCTCCCGGGTGCTGTTGATTTGGTATTCCCCAAAGAGGACGGGATCGCTACCATGCGTCTCATCAGCCTTGGCTTCCCAATATGCTGCGATGCCTTCCAAGACTCCTATCATCTTCTCGGTGAGCAAGATTGAAAAGGTCATTAGCCTGGATGGGCTTCGGCATGACTGGCAATGGACAAGTCCGTGGCAGTTTGATATCGACTCCTTTAGGAAGAATAGGGCTCTTTCTGCCTTGCGAAAGCTCGTGATGGCAGAATGGTTTTGAATCCTCTCCAGGATATTCAGAGTCATGCTCATACACCGACAGCGAGACATACGCGAGGAGCTTGACAGTGGCCTGTTGGCTGGACTTCTTCGCGGGCTGCAAGAAGTTAAGTGGTCCTGGTTGGTACGTCTGATCCTCGACTCTGACGAAAATGAGAGAGGGCTTGGCATTCCATTCAGTATACTTGAACAAGGTGTTTTGTTTGGTAATACATCCTGGAAATTTAACTGGTCTTTGGGCTGATTAAATTCCACTCTTCTGATAAGCGGCAGATAGTGCGTGAACTCACCTGAGATTTGATCAACATCATCAAAATTCCTGGGATTGCCAGGCCTTGATGCATGATCAATTGACATACAGGACCCGGGGCTTGTGTCTGGCTCAGTATCGCCCGAGTCCTGTTGCGATAGAGCCAGATCAGTATCAAACAGCTGCATATCCCAATCATCAAAGGTCGTGTCGATGTGATCTGGTATGTCCTGCTGGCCAAACGGCGATGCAGCGGATATCACTGCGTCTTGCGATATATCCGCGGATGACCTATCGGACTCTTCTTGACTGGGATGAACCATCGTCAAGGATCGGATCTCTGGGTTCGTTAGTGTTTGAGGCAGCTCAACCGCATCATGAACAAAAGAACCCCCAGCGGCTGATTCATCTGCTCGCCTCGAGTCTGGCATGGTGGCAGCTCTGCTACGCCCTCTTGATGAATCTGCCGAGATTACTGAAGCGGATCGTGAAAATGGGGCTTCAGCCAGGACGTTGGAAGGCTGTCCTTGTTTCGCAGCCCTGCGTCGCTTGGATTGTGAGGTTCCAGAGTATGTGCAGGCCAGATTACGGTCCCGGCATCGTTGGCAACCAAATCTATGCCCAGTGCATTTCAACTACGCAAAACAGTTAATAGATTCTCGTAATATTCATCAAGCGACAGGGAGTCACCTTTTTGGCGCGACAGCCATCGCAGGCAAAATGGCTGGTGCTCTGCCCTGGCTGAGGGGGTCGATTTGTGCTCGATATGCATACAACTTCTCCGTTCAAATCCTCTGATCGAAGTGTTGAAAACATGTCTTGAATCTGAGTTCTTCTCTGCAGCGACTCGGACCTGACATGTGGGACAGAATTCTACGAGTGAGTGCTGCTAATTGATACTTGTAGCGGCCTTGATGCCCAGCCCTCTGGAATCAGCATGGCAACATACCCCCTAATGGCTATTAATGAAACTAATGCTATATAGACATATGCAATGTGACACTGGGAAAGCTTAACTCGCGATACGAGACTGGCAACTCCTTGTCTGCTGCCCATGATAAGCTTTTTACCCCTGCCGCGGATGGACGGGTGTTTAGAGGGTAAGGGGACTAGTGCAATGGTGCGGCGCAAGACAAACTTTATACTAGAACACATAGACCATGTTAAAGCATTGGCAACCCCGGCAACTCGGCTCGCCGTGGATACATAGGAACGTTGCTCTCTAACTTTTTGCCCCTGGAGCTTGGACTTGTCGGCGCGCGCGCGACACCGCCCTCACCGCCAGTACGGCACCGCACTAATCATAGAGATCAGCGTCAGCGGCCGCGCGGGATTGGGCATCCATCTCGGCAGTTGTGAGTTTTGCTGCACCCATCAGGTCATCAGGGTCGTGGAAACCGGCATTGAAATAGGCCGGGTAGATCTTGTCTCGGGAAACCATCACTCGCCCTTGAATGAACCGAATCACCGGCTGGCTGGGTCGATTGAACACCGCCACTACGCAGTAGCTGAGCCTTGGCATTCTCCGTCTTGGCATATATGGCATCAGTCATGCCTTCATCAGCCATGATGATCGATGAGGATCTCGTTTCCTCTAGGGTTTCCCCACCAATAGCCGACAAGTCCGCATGAAGTCGATCGCGTTCCACGTATGCTTGCCAGCCTGCTACCGCCTAGCCTGCACATTCATGGCCACCAGGTCAGACGCAATGGCATGATTTTGGCGCAAGGGGTTCATCGGGGAACGCCGCCCTACTCACTGCCGAAATCTTTTCGGCATTTTTAGTCAAGGACCGTGACAGTTGCCTTTGGTGGCGCGAAGATGCACACTAGGATGCTTTACTTTTCATTGACTTTAGCATAACTACCGAAATTAACTCCGGTCGCGACTGGTCGATGAGTTACCCTGTATCAGCGCGTGAGGTGCCCACCCTTGGACGGTCAGCTCTCCGTAATTAACTGCCACCGACTAGACGATAAAAGCTTTCGCCTCATGACCTTGAATTAGAGTCATTCTAATGGTCTACGTCTGGATTTGGAGTTGCCGTTCGAGCGGTGGTTCACATCGGCGGAGCTCAAATAGTATGCAGATTTCAGGATTCATCTATATAGGTACTTGTCGGGTATTTTTGTCTCTCCTTCCACATTTAGAGTCGTCCGAGGTTCTGATGTTCTCGCCCATGTTCAACTAAAACCCCCCGATGCACAGTCGACACAATCAAGACTCGGGGAGTTTGCGGCCTCGGCAAACTGGCGGTCCGAGTTGAGGCTCGATGGGGCAAATCGCACAAGCGAGCGAAAAGTGGAATTGCCAAGATCACGATGCCGCGGCATCTCGACAGCTACCCCGGGTTTTAAGCTGCCTAATTGGGGACCTGATTGCTATGGCTAAGAAGCAACCCAGGTGCACGATAAACATTGCCCACCTGCCAGGAATGGACTCTGTTAACCCCGACTCGCTCACCGAATCTGACGCACAACTGATTTCTCACAAAAGCTACCCTTTGTAAGGTATCATTATTCGAAGCAATGATGCCCATTAACGGCTTATATATGATTCAAATAGTATCGGGAACTACTACTTTCCACCAGTTTACTGCTCGATTGCTCCAGTCTAGTCAGGAGAGTCACCCGATCAGTCACCTTGTTCGAATACGGAGGGCAAGTCTCAACTCATATCGAATTGAATTGAGTTGCTCGCGAACATTGACTCAAAGCCGTTCTCACGATGATACTGCACAAGTTGTTGCTACCAACACACACCTGTTTTGTATCCACTTGTCACTGTCCAATCGACTACTTGGGCTTTTGTCCACAAAAGACATAACTGTACCGGCTGTTAAATATTACAGAGCAAACCGAGATTTGCCACAAGACTTACATTGGCCAATATGCGTGAATTGCCGGGTTCTTAATATCCTTCCTAACTTGTACAAGAAACACATCAAGCTCAGGTTTGGTCCACCCCAAAACTCGAGTGAAGAGGGCGTTGCTGATAGCCTCTAGAGCGGTATCAATGTTGTGTAGCGTCCATGCGCCTAGGACAAGATAGGTCAGCATCAGGCTCATACTTGTTACGTTATGTAAAGATAGGTTCATTACCCAGCTCTTTGAATTTGGGGTCTTTGGGCCAGCGGTTCTGTGGCCACTTGTAGACTCGCTGAGTAACGTTCTGGAAGCCGGCCGCTTCGAGCTGTGACTTGTATAGAGCAGTTCCACCGAAAGGCCGTCCGATCTTCTCTGTACTCTCAAGTAGTAGGTTTGACCACTTATAGAGCGCCGTGTCAGGCGACATGGTTCCATCATCGGAAATTGGGGGAAGGATATCGGTAACTTCAATCCAACCCCCAGGAGTTAGATGTGCCAAGCTCTGATCAAAGAAACGTGGCCAATTGGCAAACGAAACAGTCATGAAGCGAGTGTAAATGTAGTCAAACGGCTCGGTGAATGTCCACTCATCCTCAAGGTCATCAACCTGGAACTCAACGTTTGGTGGTACCACGGATGGTTGGATTGGGCTTAGATCAATTCCAATAACGGTCGCTTCAGGATGCTCATCAGCAAAGTCAATTGCCCAGCATCCTGTTCCGGTGCCGACGTCTAGGACCCTACGGAGTGGAGGGCTATCGTCGCGGTTGATGGGAGCAAATACGAGCTGGTTATCGAAAGTGAGAAGGCAGAGCGCGTGCTGAAAGTCTAGACGTTCCTGTTCCAGATTGTCATTGGGGCCGATATAGGCGCCGTCCTTATGAGCGTGGTATGTGCGACCATTTTCCTCTCGGAACTTGTAGATGGTACTGGCGATGGACGCGGTTGAGCTCTCGGTGTCTGGATCGCCGAGGGCCGAATCATCGTCTGCAACGTTGTTGTCGTCTACGTCGAGCTGACCAGCTGGCTCTGGTGGTACGGATTGCCCGTGCGGGGATCGTCTTGGCGACGGTGTCTTTGAAGGTGTCTTTGTTGGTGGAGTGGACTCTGCCATGGTTGCAAACTGTGACTACTAGGAACAGTAGTAAGTTTTGAATTGACAACATTCAACTCAGTCAGTGAATGAGCGATATTTGATCGCCTGCTATGCCCATAAAAGGTAAATCCAGCGAACATCAATCAGGTCATGAGGGGCAACAGGGGTTTACAGGCTGAATGGGTGAAAGAATCCAATGGGATGCATCCTCCTGCAAGGCAATGCAGGCAAGGTTTCAGTTTCAAGAAAACAGTGCATTTGGACTGTGAAACACGTCACCTGACATCATCCGAGGTATACAAGCCCTTTTTCATCGATCTAGTGCATTTCGTGGAACATAGCCAACGAAGGTTATCTTCGATTGGCCTCACCAGAATCTCGAAGCAATGGTCAATTGAGTCCTTTTAACTTATTTATGATTATCTAGTGTTAATTCAGGACGTTTGAAGACCTCTGATAGCAAGTTGCTTCACACTTTCGATCAATGTCGGTGATGCTCGGCTCCTTTCTGTAATTGAACCTGGTGTATACGGCCTTTGGGACAATCACTGATTGATGGTCCGTGATTGGTCTCCTAAGCTATGAAAATATAGAAACGCGAAGTAAATCACAGCTTTCGTTGGCGCACTATTCGACGTGGTGAATCACATTCTTATGGCTCAAATGTATATATACTGGGAGTTTCAGGAGGTTCTTTAAGCCATCACTTTACAAAGTTTCTCACATTGAGTGCTCAAAGCCTTAGTATTTGACAGAATTCGAGAGTCTCAGGGATTCTCATCAAGCCCGCAGCTGATGTCTACCGAGACGACGAAGGTCCGCGATGACCACAAGTTTTGGAAATGCCTACAAGATCTAGGCAACGGAAATCTCTGCGAGTTTTACAATAAAATGAACGAAAAGCAGTGCATGAGTTGCAGCAGCAAGCGCGATGTCAACGACTTGGCCATCAACACGTACGCAGCAAGGATTGGCAAACTTGCTCGTGTGGATAGCTATGGAACCGAGTACTGGCAATATGACAGTTGAACTTTTTGGGAGTTGAGCCAGGTACTAGCAATATCAAGTCTTCGTCTGCGGAAACGATAGTTACTGTAGCTAGGCCAAATGGAAGTCTGGGCGTAACACATTCCTCGTTTTGCCTGGATGGCCACAGTTTCTGCTCTGATCTACAACTTCCACTACCTATGCCGCGTTTTGGCTGCCCTCACTCCCCCAAAACTATCTATCTCAAGACATGATCATGCCGCCCATCTTCTCCGACAAGCCTTCGACTCCAACCTTGAGAAAATGCTCGTCTTGGTCGATTTGCTGTCGGATGGGTCCACTCTGTAGCTCTTCGATATCCCAGTTCGCCCACACAAAGCGACCGTGGAGGAATCGCGCCTCGGGGTTTGCCGCCCACACTGCAAAGTGACCAGGGAGGTTTTCTGGCATAAACATGTCAGTCAATCCTTCGCGCCACAAGTCACTTAGAGTCGGACTCACCATCATCAAATACAAGCCCTTTGATTGCGTCACCACCAAGTTTCTTAGCTGAGTCGGTAAGGATGCCGCCTGGGTGGAAGCTGATGACTTGCATATCCGCAGCATCGGTATCTTTGGCAATTTGCTGTAAGAGCAATGTGCTTGCATTCTTTGTCAACCCGTATGTAGGTCGATCGGGGCCCATCGTGGTCCACATGTAAGCCGCACAAGTCGAGATGTTGACCCAAAACTATGGGATAATCGTCATCAGTGTCTACTACCGAAGTGATCTAGGGGTTCAGCTTGATACCTTTGGCCTTTGCGGGCCAGATGACTGCTGCTTGTAGAAGCGATCCGTCATGTCTAGCGTGCTTCGAACGCAAAGTCACCCCACACCTTGGAGAATCCCCCTTGTAGAATTGGCTCCACGGCACCATACGCAGCGGCGCTGAGCACAAGGATATCGACATAGATGCTATCAGATTCGAGAGACTTCCATAGAGCCTCAGTAGAGCCGAGGTCCGCAATGTCGCAGACCCGCCCCTCAACTAGGGTCTGCTGGCCGAGCTGTGTTGCCTCGCTTTGGAGTTTAACTGCAGCTGATTCAACAACATCCGGACGACGCCCAAGAATGATGACACCCTTAGCACCCGCCGAGACAAAACCGCGGGCAAGGGCGTAGCCAATGCCACTATTGCCACCGGTGACCACAACAGTCTTGCCAGTTTGTCGTAAGGCGGCACGAGATGGATCAAGACCGGGGTAGGGCTTCTTATGGTAAAGTTTTAAGGTGGAAAGGCTCATGGTAGTAATTGGATTGATTTTTGACGAGAGCAAGGTTGAAGAGATCTGTCTGTATATGAGGTTGGTTCTCGATGCAGGTGGATGGGTAGAATGATCGCAGAGGTGAAACTGGGCCATTTTATAGCAAGCGGGATCTCAATAGAAAGAATCTGCATCATCTCTTAGCTGTGTGCTGTCTGGACGTTTTGGCGATCGCGCCACACGTCTGTGTCGCTTATGAAGCACCGCACGAAATGCGGACGAAAGATGGACGAATAAACCGATGTATCATGTGAACGCTTACACCTTTAGACACAGCAACAACGACAGCGAGCGGCAATGTCAGCATGGATAATCTGCACCTTCACCGGTCAAACGCGCGTTACAGCCTCTTTTGCCATTCAACTGAATTCCAGACCAGTCCTCCGCAGGCACATTTGGTGCATAGTAGAGGCACAGTTGGATTTTATAGGCAGAGAACACGCATAATCAAGGATTTTCAAGTCAAAATACTGTCGCTTATGAATGACTTGTCTTCATGGAACTGACTGCTCTCCACTTGGTGTCCACGGTTGGCCGACTGGTACACCAGGGCCCCGGTCCCAGATCTTTATCTAGACCTGATCCCCACAATACCCGTACCAGTAGTATTGATTGCATCGTATCCCCTTCCGATCCAGAAAGCGTTGTATTTATCCGACGTCTCTATCGTAGCAGGTATTACACCGCATGGAAGGTTCCCGAATGTGCCAACTCCAAAGTCTGCCTGTACACGGAAGATGATTATGTGAAGGTATCCCTTTTTATGTAAAAAGGCAGCACGCATCACCATTTTCTTGCCGCATATTTATAGCTAATAATAGCATCAATGTAACGATTAGCATTCGGAGATAGATACCAAAGCAGACTAGTAAAGGACTCCATGGTCTGGTATCTAGCCACTCATGTTGATTGCCTCGTGTCCAAAACCAGCAATAAAATTCGAAGCATGGTTTTCAACAAATGACACACACCTTCATTTGATGATGTTCGATCATGAGTAGGAGTCGTGAAAATACGAGGTCTAGTGATGATATAATTCACAGAACTCTCTTCACTCAGAGTCCATGCAAATACAACTGTCGTTCCACTTCTTGGTTCCAGGAAAAGCATACATTTAATTGATCCAGTTTAGTAGGAAAGTCAGCCGTCAATGAAGCCGGGACACTTTCTTGCCTCAGAATCTCCATTGCGTCTGGGCTGTGAGCCTCTTTGTTGTGGCTTTGGTGAAAGCACGGGATAACGGAAAATGGAATCTTGAGTCTACCCCTAACCTATTGACAAAAACAGACCGATGGGAATTTTAGAAAGCTTCACGGTAAAGAGAATCTTTTCCCCCTCCTATTTTCAAGTGGTTAAGGTTGCGAAACTAGATCCCTAGGACTTGCTAGATTAGCAGAGGTGTTTATTCTGGGCTGCAAGAGTTGCATGAAAGGAAATCTGACAGAACGGAGCAAAACACCCTCTCAGCTAGTGATATTTATAAATTCGAATGCAATGACGTATGATACTGATATCAGCTGAGAGAACCGCAGTATGGCCCACTTGTATTCGGCTGCTAACCATCATTGCCTGGGCTTGCTTCAACTTCGTCGACAAAATATCAGTCCACCTGAACCTTTTGACTGAATCAACTCGGGTCTCATTCTGATTTATTGTGTTACTCTACTCGATCGCCAATAGGCTTTTCGAAGTTTCATGCGGGTAGAGGTGTTGGCGTGGTGCCTGTGATAGACTAAAAGACTGAGCAAGATTTCTTATCCCCCTGATTCTCTTTCCCTTGTCTTCGTATATACCTTGATATAATTCAGGCATGCACCGAATAAAATATGGTTTCGGTTATGAATCTACCCTGTTCCAGCTCGTCAAGTCTCCTGACACTTATCTAAAGCCGGTCACAAGTTTAGACAGGAGCTAATGTGGGGTGGCATCGGCATGCCCGCCTGGAATCAAACAGCGCAAAGGTGGCCAATTAGATTAAAGGAGCCATACCATCTAAATCACTGTCAGCTCCGCAGATTTAGTACGATAATGGACCTATTGCGCGAAATTGATGATATCACCCAACACGTCCTGTTGGGGGCCGTCAGGAATCCACCAATCCCTTTGTCGCCCACGATACGCATCGTGAGTAGAGTCGGATAGCAACAGAGCGACTCAGATCTCTTCTCTCATCCAAAATAGACTGGGACAATTATGGCAAGATTGAAAGGAAGGAATGGGCATGCATTTATACTAGTCTGATTAAGATGGCTCTGGCTCGACGATTCCAGCTGTCAGCGGTGTCCGGGTATCGCATCTTTAGCCCATTGACCGCGATTGATTGTGCCGTAAGCCGCCACGACCCTTTCATATGTCCCTCGCCATGGTTCTTCGCTATAATTCCCTCATTATGGGAAGATTTTCCATTTAAATGAAGCTTAATGTTAGGTAAGGCACCATCCTGTATCACAGCTATGTTAGTGTGGACTTCTAGGGTGGTGGCGTGAGGCCTGTGGCGTTTCTGGTTATGAGCGGGACCAGAGTGGTCTAGCAAGGGGCCTTTCATGCTTGGGCGCAACTCTAACGTTTCGTCGGCCAGCTGGGTGCTAAAATAAGGTAAACAAAAGAGAAATTAAGGAACCGCCAGGAGACAGTTGGGGGAGGCATGTCGTACTGCTCCCCTGTTTGAGCTCTCCTCAGTGGTAAAGATACCAATGTGGCTCAAACTACCACCCGTCTCCAATCACGCCATTCTCACGACTTGACGACAGTGGCAGATGACCTTCTGACTATTGGCAACTATCAACAAGTCTTTTTGTTGCTCACTAATGCTATTTCGATACCCCGCACTGTCCCTCGCGATGCCAGCTTCATGTTTTAGGAAGGTTGGGCCTCTTTACAAGCCACCGACGATCTGAAACCAGATGGCTTGTGGACTGATTCCATAATCACTCACCTCCTAATCATTTAAGAGGCGCCAGCAAGGCAGATTCACGACGACGACCTTCTGATTGGCCGCAGCCTAACCACATTCAGACCCAATATTCACACAATTTACTGAAGTCCCGTCGGTAGCTTGGTGCGGCTAGAATTAGTCTCGCGCCGGACTAGCCAAGCGCTGACGCTGAACATACCACCAAACCAAACTAGGATTAGAAGCCGCTACGTTGTAACAATAGACGCGGCCGACGAGACACTCGGCCTTATAGGGCTGGACTCATGGAGGGTCTCGGCTCAAATCCTCGCAGTCTGTGCTCTAGCCACCCATTCGATAAAGACGGGGCGGTTCACCAGCAGGTGATTTGAAATCCAAGAATCAACACATCTTCAGTTTCTCCTATCTTGTTGACAAGAAGGCCATCGGCAGGCTGGCCCTATTTGGAAATGGCGACGGAGCACGTGACCCCCATCGACGAACCCTCTGAGAAGCTTCTGCTACTCAAGAGTCCCGTTACCTTCCGCGAGGTCCCCGATGGATCGGAGCCTCTTTCCAATAACGATGGTCCCGATCTTTCTCACTTTGGCGACCGATACCAAGATGATTGTCCTCAGTTTCAGAAGGTAAGACACATGCCACAGAGTGGAGGGGCGCCGCTGAACTCTGTAGCACGACGATGCAACGCTTCTCGAGCTCTTCTACGATCTGTTCTTTGCCGCCAACTACACCGTCTTTTCCCAAACCCAGGGTGTCAACAGCCATGCTCGGTTCAAGGCCTATGTTGGGTACTTCTGGTAGGATATAATTGCTCTACATCGCGTTCAACGGTATGCTGAAGCCCAGATCTAGTATCTTGTGGATGACATGGCTGTCTGTGAGCCTTTACGACGTGCGGTTCGTAACCGACAGCATTTTTGGTAAATCTTCTCCCATGTTCGTGCCAGGACGACATGATTGACGCGCAAGATAGAACGAGCCGCTCGAGGCGTACAGCTGGGTGTTTTGGTCGGCTTTGCAGTCGTCGCTCCGAACTTCAAGCCTGATGACCAAAACATACAAACGATGAGAACAATGTGTGAGTACGCCCAAAGCCAACTCTTCTGGGCAAGCTAACACCAAGGATAGCACTCATCCTCGCTGTTTCCCGATTCTGCCTTGCCGTCAACTACGGCAGCATCCTGTGGCATATCCGATCCTTCAAGAAACAGAGGCTTCCTATGATCCTACAAATCGCTCTCAATTTCCTTCTCGCCATACTTTTCCTCGGCTTGACATTTGCGTTCAAGGATAAACACGGACATGGATTTGTCGCGTGGTATGTCCTATCATGCTTCGAAGTTGCCATGACCTTTGTTTTTTCAATCATCTTTCCTGTTCTCAGTTTCAACGGTACCCACTTGATGAAGCGAGTAACGGTATTGACGGTCATGATTCTGGGCGATGGTGTCGTCATTATGGCGCAGAACGTTGTGACTATCGTCAAGAGTCCTGATGCTTGGGGTAAGCGATGTCTATGAAAGTAAGGTTGAGGCTAAGACTAACACTGGGTAGACTCTCAGACTATCGGTATCGTAACGGCGGCCGCGACTACGATTTACTTCGTCTTTCTCGTCTACTTTGACTGGATGAAGACAACATCGCTTCCAGATATCCGACATTGCTTGTGGACGCTGATTCACTTTCCCTTCCATATCGCCCTGGTGCTATTCATGCAAGGCTTTACACAGTTTATCATCTGGTCCAAGATCATCGACGTCGAAAACCACTTGAACTTCGACTTCATCTTGAACGACCCTGACAAGCTAGCAGCCTCGACGAGTGAGGATGTCGGAAACGCTGTTTCCAAACTTGCAGAGGACTTCTTCAAGACATACAAGCCGCAGTACTACGACACTTGGCAAGCAGTTGAAAACAGCGTGGCAAACGTTACTAGTATTTCGGACGATTTCTGGCCCCAGTTTGCAAATTACGTGGCGACAAATCAAGGAGCAGAAGACCTCCCTTACAACGACACTGAGATTCTAAGCTATTCTCTGGACAATGTACTTGCTGCTATGGAAAACGCTTTGCTGGAAACCTTTGGTATCGATCTTATCAAAGAGATGCAGGATGGTGATGACGCACAGCAAGCCCAATTGGAGGATGCCAATCTTCAGTTCAACTTGAACCAAAAAACTTGGGAGCGATTTAACCTCGTGGTATGTATCCTAAATCGATCAGATCTCATGATGACAGGAGTGTTTTACTAACCAAGATCTCATAGTTTTGTTACGCTTACATCGCTACTGGACTTACCCTGCTTTTTATGGTCCTGCTCACGGTTGTCTCTCGTACTAAATCATGGGGTCGGTGGGCCATCATTCGCACAGCCATATTTACTCTCCTGGCCATCGGGACCAGCCTTATATCGCTGTTGTATCTCAGCCCTGGAAAGGTGGAAGACTTCAAGAACAGTCCCTGGCTACTCCCGGTTATCTGCATGCTCTGGATTGTCGTTCTGTTCTTCACACATGTTCGGAATCCACCCCCTATTTTCTTTCCTTACCGCTCGAAGGATAAGGGAGACGTCAGGCGGTACGACTCTGTAACATTTCTACCATCTGGTAGTGTTGATAGGCGGAAGTAAGGGAAACACGCACACGCACGTTCGTTGGCAAATAGGTCAAGATTGAGAAATTGCCTGGACGGTAGAGGGTGCTGGCTTGGATATGGTGCCCCCGGCGACATTAATTGGGAGGGACCCCAGTGGGTTTGGTCTAAAGACTGAAGGGACTAGAGAAGCGACGTCTGATGGCTGTGCGAGAGGTGACCCCGGCTGATATTAGTAATAACCCAACATTTATGTTTAATGCAACTACCATGATCATAAGCAAGCGAGTTAAAAGGTTTAGTGAGAGCCAACCCCGGCTGGAGTAGGCTACGATGGCAAATTTTCACTATGAAATAAGCGGCTCACCAAGTCCCCTTCCAACATTGGACGAGCAGGCCTCAATAATATGTGTCTATCGTGCGGAGCTGGGACTGTCATGAGGAAGAAGAGACAGCTTGAGAAGCTTGGTCAATTGCTTACCAAGACCCACGAGATAACCGTCTACTAACATCGTGGGCCACTACCTATTAAAAAGCGCCGGGGTCAGATAAATGAGAACTGGAATACTTCGCTGCACGAACTTTTGGCTGCATCACGAGGTAGGATGCATATGGAAAAGGGTTAGCGATTCTGTCCAGGCCTCACCCAATCACCATACCCCACTCGTAAGCCCACAACCTTTGTGGGTGTCGGTTATGTATAATTGAGGTATGTATTACATGACCTGTCAGATTCAATGAGCGTTATTACTCCCTCATTTTTCCTTGTTTCCTGCCTTATCGGGCATCGGTTGCGCCCGGTGTCACACTCCCCGGCGTCAACTGTCCATGTCTCAGCCATTTCACTTTGGGTGGTTAGTTTACGCATGGGCCTGAAGGCACCTCTATTCCAAACTGTTTACTCGCTGGTGGTTATGAGGGCTTTTAATCCTCTGAGTCAGACAAATATTCGTCCGTAAGTGGACAGCCATGTTCTGGTTATGGTTACATTTATCAGAGCCTCGAACTATGCTTCTCACGTGTGCAACCTCAAGCCTGCGGTAATTCCCATTGGATTATAGATGACTTTGGCTCCGCTATTCCTGGCTGATGCTCTTCCACGTTTGTCTTTACGATGCTATCGTTTCGACAGGATCCAACCGCCCCCGGAAACAAACCCGTTGAATTGGCAATCCATCCATACCTAGGTATGCTCACTTGCAGGAGCTCGCATCGGCTCGTAGCCTATCTTGGAAGTCGAGGCTCGGGGACCATCTACTCAAGTCAGCATAAGCATAAGCCCAGAATCTTTAATGGCTGGTCATTGGTGAGTAGGACCCTGGTCTACGCTTACTCCCATCTGGTTGTGATCAGGGCGGCCGACCCAAGAACAAAATTGTATCTATTGCTGCTCGTTAAAGGTTCCATCTTTGGCAGGACCCGTGATGTTTGAGCCTGCCTCCCTGTGCCGCTGCGTATAAGTAGAGATGGGAGCCGTCTGGTCACGACACCAAATCTATTACGCCCTCACTTCTTTATCCAAACCTTGAACATCGTCTTAACAACATCGCGATGTATCTTCTCATGCTTTTCAGCCTCTCACTGGCTTTGAGTGTAGTTCTGCCAGTCTCGGCTCAGCTCACGAAGCCTGTTATGTCACCGCCCGTCCCATTCCACGAGATGGACCCCATCCTCTTCAGGAACCTCCCATCGACTCCTCATACTATCGATCAATGGGGGTGGGGATGTAAGATAACACCCACCGTGGTTCTATGACAGCTCGACTGATGTCTCATCCCAGGGCTTCCTTTAAGGTGCAAGGCTGTTGCAGAGCAATATGGCTGGTCTCCCTACGATATAAATGTTTACAACGTTCATTACAATGATTGCGATCAAGCGTGGGTAGTGTGTCGCCATCACGGTGCAGAGCTCTCGCTTAATGACATGACCGACAATTTTGGCCGTCTTCCAGTTGGCATGCGCAACTTTGTGCGCCATCAATTCGGTAGGTCTATCTCTCGGTGGACGGGCGATTCTAACAGAACCTAGCCACGCCGCGTCATAGTCCGACCACAATTGGAGGAGCAACCTAGTAAGTCTAGTGAGGATACTACCCTGGGTGTCATGGCTAAGAGAATCAAAGCTCGGATCTTGGGGACGTCCTCTGGGAGGGTCCGGTTGGGCCATATCTCCGATTCTGGGCTCACGAAGCTGGCCATGCCATTGACCGCAATATCGGCCCAACAAACGGAGATTGGTCTGGTGAGTTTAATTAGTCCATTGCTACCCCAGCCATGTTCTGACGGTGGATTAGCGACGAGCGACTGGAGGCAGAATTATGACAAGGACAGGGCCATTGCAGATGAATATGCAAAGACCAGTATGTTTAGTAAAAGCCGAATATGGTTTCCCTTCAACATTACTAATGTCGATGACACAGATCATGCAGAAAACTTCGCTCAAGAGGTCGTCGTTGCGTTATTTGATAAAGTTGTTCCTGGCGGGATAGGTACCATATCACCAAATTGGGCCGACATCTATAATCAATACTCGGCCGTGCGAGCAAAACTTGGCGATATCCTTCAGCCAGGCGGAAGATGCAACAGACGCTTTGCAGATGAGTAGGTTCTTCTCTTTACACCATTCAATGCACATGAATACACTAACCAAGCCCTGTAGTACGATTGTCTGCATGGGCCCAGCCGCTGGATGTCAAAGCGCCAAGTTCAGGCCGAAGCCTACCGCGACGCAGGATGCCGCCTTGGCCGAAGCCTCTCTCGAGCCTCCCATCGTCGACGACTTCTCAGATCTTGTATAACTTGATAAGCCATGTGTCGATGCAATTACGTCTGGTTTGAATGAAGGTTTCTTACGATTTTCGTATATATGACCTAGTCTATACATTCTATGGTGTTGATGATTCGGTTCCACACCTCAGACGCTATAATATGTTTACCGTCCAAAGGCCCTTCCTCATTGTACTTGCCATTCCTTCAGCCTGAGACATTTGGGTCGCAAGTTTTTGAGATTGAGATTCTTTATCGTGGTGACCAATATCATTTAAAGACCTGTGGGGAATCTGTCTCAATAAATAGAGAGAACGCATGAACTGATCCGCAATCCATTGCATCTGCCCCTGCCGCAAAGTCTGAGCCGCTACTAGCGCATCTTGCTCTGGGAACAAGCCGAGGAAGTGAGATAAAAGACTCATGCAATGCAGGTGGCCTTGTAGGAGAACATGTCGAGAATGATCAACCCTAGAGACGTAATGGTCACCGACTCGATATCTTAAAAAGTCCTCATCCGTTGGGTCCAGGTCATGATAGCTGGGGAAAATGAACTTTGGGTTTTCCATGTCGGACAAGGTTGGAGGGGAAGTACAATTTCCGAGATAGAAGGCGATGCTGTGGCAGATGGAATCAACGAGCTCTTGGACCTCATGAGTAATCCGAACGCTTTGTAAGCTGTGGTGTAAAGTAAACGTTTGTTTTTGACTGGGGGAGGAAACGCCGCTGGCAAGCCGTAGCTTGATTTGTTGAAGAATAAGGCAATAAATGCGCCATCCGTTCCAGATATTTGCGATTTGGATGCTTGGGTAAACATCACATGATCCCTTATATGTCTCGATAGATAGATCGATATCCCTTCCGCTCTGCATTCTTTTGGGGTACCAGTGCTGTGGCACGACCTCCAACCACATTCGCAGCTGGCCATCAACGCTCCGAATTTGATCCAATAGATCACGCAGGCCGTACGAATCCACGTCCTTTTTGGTGGCCCATGACTCGTGGAAAGTGTGTTGAAGGTCAGCAACAGCAATGCCGATATGATCGAGCAGACAGCTTGGGTTGACTGGCTCGATTGCAAGAGCTTGGCTCTTGAGCCATCCGCGGTCACTCGATGGTAATGGCCTCCTTTCCCTGACACACAGGGAAACTTTGGAGTGCAAAAGATTTCCAACGAGGTTGGCATGATACTTGGAGCCCGAGGCATCATCGCCTCGCTGTAAAAGCAATGCCAATGCACCGTCACGATGTGTTCCGTGAGCTCTGTGCTGACCGGATATAGCCGATAAAGTGTCGTATACCTGGAGCATTAGGGCGGCCAGCACCGTGGCGTCGTGTCGCCGCTCTTCCGGATCCTGGACTGCTGTCTGCAGGCGTAACAAAGCCTTGCTGTGCAGTTTGATGGGCTGTGAGGCGGAAGAACCATAGTATCCTAATATCATCCATAGTTTGGAGGCTGCAGCATTGATAGCAGCGAACAGAGCCGAATCGTGGCGTTGAGTCGCGAGAGCGGGGCGGACAAACTCGAGGAACCCGCGTGTGGATTCTAAGCTGCGGCCTATGTTGGTGACGTAGTTGAGGAAAAAGGAGACTGCGAGATCCTGTTGATGGGGCTGCAGAGAAGGCAATAGTAAACAATCGTTTCGTGATAGCGTTGTCGGCTTATGCTTTGGCGTCTTTGCCAGTTCGCGGTTGCTATGCCTGATGCGGACTCCTTGGTCGGGCGGCATTCCGGAATAGCGAGCAGTTTCGTCTTTGAATCTCAAACGGGGCTTTTTTCTTCCATAGCCCGCGCATTCGCGTCCAAGTAGCAGGCATTGCCTGCACCATGGCTTTCTTTCGTCACACTTGACGCGACGCTGTCTGCATGTCATGCAGCCGCGTGAGGCGCCTCGGTTGACCATGGTTGTGCTCGCGTTGCGTGATATTGATGAGAATCGAAAAGAGAAGGAGTTTTGCGACAGTCGGGCAAAATAAATCCTTTCTACAGGCCTTCTATAGTGTTTCCTTGTCTTACAAATAAGTAAGACGGCGCGACATGGGTCTCTATTCGTAAGATGGCTACGACACGCTGTGGCTGTGCATGTCGATCACCTCCAAACACGGCAGGTTTTTTGCGGCACCCGCAGCGGGCAGATCAGTATGACAAGGCCAAGCCATTCCTTACAGTGGGAACTCTTAACCGATGATGACATTTATGTAGGCGCCGCAAAAAACCTACTAGATAACTTACACAATGGATCCCCGGTAACTATGTCTAAGACGGACCTTGACAAAATCAATGAGACTTTTGATTAGGTACTCTACCTAGATGGAATTCTTGGCATGACATGGCACCAAATCCCCGACTACGACGCGTGGATACGCCGGCTGGATAGCAATACGCCGTCCTGGCCATGCTCGTGCGAAAAGCACAACTTGGTGGCCTTGAATAGATATAAAAGTGCAGTGTTGTCCTTTTGAATTGAGACCTCATCTCATCAACCACTTTCAAATCTATTACAAGTTACATATGCACCATGAAGTCAACCCCCCTGATCACCGCGGCCATTTTGTCGGCGCTCACTCGGGCAGGTCCCGCGACCGCACAAGTTGACGAGGACCCTATTTTGACCCTAAACGATGACAACTCGTTCAATTTCGATATCCTTACCGGCCTCGGACAGACTGTCAACGACGGCGCAGATGTAGGCCCTGTCCTCGAAGCTGCAAAGAGAATCGTCCCCGGTGACTGGGACAGCTACACCGAAGTCTGGTTTGATATTGCGAATCGAACAAAGGCCGAGGCGCTCGACCTTGAGCTTGCCTACGACCCGGTCAACGTCAGGGCAGCTTGGTTCTCTGTGTCCAACTACTTTCGTCGAGCCGATGTGTACAATCGCGCCGACTGGGATGACCCACGTATCAACGACTACTGGGATGAGCAGACAGCAGCCTTTGATAGAGCCATAGCCGCTCTGCCGGTTCCGGCCAAGCGTTTACAGATTCCGGCGGATAACTTTACCGTTGAAGCCATCTGGTATCCGCAACACCACGAGAGCAACTACACTCGGCGTCTGCCGACCTTGATTATTGTTCAAGGTTTCGACGCTGCTCAGGAAGACCTGTACTCCACCATCGCTGCCCCGGCATTGGCCCGTGGGTGGAATGTCCTGTCACTTGAAGGTCCCGGGCAGCCGAAGGTGCGCAGAGACCAGGGCCTGGGGTTCATTCCGGACTGGGAACGAGTTGTGACACCAGCTGTCGACTATCTCCTCTCAGACAAGAATGCATCTGTCGATCCTGAACGATTGGCCCTTTTTGGAAACTCGCTTGGAGGATACCTCGGTGCACGCGCCGCCGCCTTTGAGCCGAGGCTGTCGGCACTTATGCTCGACGGCGGAGTTTGGAACCTGTACGACGGATACGCTAGGTTTTTGTCTACGGGGCTCGTCGAGCTGCTTGAATCTGGCCAGAAGGAGGCCTTTGACAAGGCTGCAAGGCAGCTGCAAGACGACCCAGAAGCATCAACTAATGTCAAATGGGGCATCCTACAGGGCCTATGGGCTTTCAAGACAAACTCACCTTATGAATTCCTTCAGGCAACCAAGAAGTACACTCTCAAAGGCGGTATCGCAGACAAGATTCAGATGCCAGTCTGGATCGCCGATGGCGAGTACGAAACCACTCTGCCGGGCCAGTCACAGCTGGTGAAGGACGCTTTGGGTGACCGAGCCGAGCTACATATCTTCAATGGATCGGCCGGGTATCACTGCCAGACTGGAGCCCCGCAGGAATTGAGCAGGGTCCTTTTTGCTTGGTTGGACAAGACTCTGAACAAGGCTTGAACGGGACAACATCGAGGTTGAGTTGTGAGTTATAATCACACAATGTGGGCGGGACTAAGTTTTTCTGTTGGCGGCGAGGAGGATAGAAGGGAGAATTAGAATGTTCATTTTCTCGAGGATTTAATTAGATCCTAATTTCTTCACATATACACAATAGTTTTCACCTTTCATAAGCCATAGTTACTAATTGTGATCATCGTGTGGACTCTCAACCGTAGGAACACCAGGAATTGTGTCATCTCTCTTGGACGGCCTATTTACATAAGATCTTTGGTAAGATCAAAGTCGGCACACTTGTAGTCGTCTTTGGTGTTGAAAGGGTTGCGGTGGAGTTCCTTGTTTCCATCCTCGCACTTAGCCTTGGGCCAAAGTTTGCCAGACTGGTCCTCCTGACCAGCAAAGTCGCCCGCCATCCAGATCGATCCCTTTGAGACGTCGCTGTAGTTACCCTTAAGCACTGGCATAGCGAAGAAGCAAGGTGGTGCCGTTTCGCTTGCCCAAGAGCCTTCCTTGATACTCGTCTTGCCGATATGTCCGCCATTGTCTTCCCAACAGGCCACGGCGTTGCGAAGGATAGCGAGCTTGTCCATGTTCCAGGCTTCCCAGATGACCTCCATATCCTTTGAGCCGCCAAGGGTGGTATCGACCTTCTTAGGGAACCAAGTAAGGATATCAAGGCACCGGCCCTTGCTAGCATCCCAAGCGTTGTTGGGGTTGGTGCACTTCCCAATTGGCAGGTCATCTCGAACAACGACGTAGGCTCCCTTGAATTGTCTGGCCATCGCCCAAAGCAATGCTTGATCCTACGGAATAGAAGAGTCTGGTTAGCACATAAGGGATTTTAAAAGTAAAAGGAGTTCCTTACCAGATTTTTCTTCATCGTCGAAACCACTGATTCAAGGTTGTCAAGCGAATGGTCCTTGAGCCAGCCTCCCCATCCGAATACTGAAACGGCTGGGTTCGAGACATCGCCCACGCGCATAACTTCGGGAATATCGGTTTGCAGATGCGTGTATTTGCCGAAGACTGCGTTCACTATCTTACTGATACCAGCCTTGCCTTGTGCCGCGACGATGGCAACCAAACCACGAATTGTGTCTGTTGCTTCTACCGCATCGTCCGAGCCACCTCTGAAAGAGAAATTAGTATCTGATTAGTTATCTCCAGGGCTGATACTTACGAGCTTCCGGTTGCAGAAACCATGTACATGACTCCGCTGATGCCCGCAAAGGGGCCTCCAACGGAAGGGAGAGGCGTGGCGAGGGCACTTCCAATACTGAAAGCTGCTCCAAGGATGGAGGCCACATCGAGAGGTGCTGCGGGTGCACCGCTCTTGATGTTCAACAACTGTCTCATTGTACCGACCTGATCAGAGGTGATTGCAATGTTCTTTGCGAATTCGTTGGACAGCGCAGTCATAAAGGTATGGAAACCGGCCATGGACACGAACATGTACCATAAACCACCCTTGCCGATGTAGTTAAAGTCCTCTGAGAACACATCCAGTTAGCCCCGTAATTGTAGTTCGGCCAGGCTATACATACCGCACTTCAGTCCATGGTTACAATCCGAGTCAACGTCCTGGCAGTCCCACTGGGTGTGATCGTCGGCTGGGAAAAGATTGATGAACAGATTCTGCGCCCAGTCCGTGTGATCCTTTTGCGCCTTGATGTATTCGTCGACCCACTGCTCGGCGCCAGTATTATACCAAAACGTGCCCTTGTCTTCGATGTCGTCATACTTGATCCCAGGCTTACAGTCTGGTAGTTTCTTCTCCATGAGCTCCTTGGGAATCTTTCCGGGGGTTCCTTCTTCAACGGGCTCTGCAGGCACGCTGCTATTTGGCCATACCATTAGTCTTCTGAACTACAGGCTTGGTATTGGGTAGGGCACTTACGAGCTACTGCCCTGGAAGTCGATACTCCAGATCATGGTACCTCCGAAGCATTGGCCATCAGCCCAGGCCTTCTTCTCTGCAAACGTCTCCTCATCTAGTCTGTGTCAGTAAAGAGATAGAAGGGTTAACCACAAGTCGAGGATATTTACCGTCGTAGCCAATCCACTGGTCGTCCCAGGTAATCTGTTTCATCATGGACTCCTTCAAGTGTGTAGGCTTGATTCCCTTCTCCTTGATAAGGTTCTTGATCTCTCCGAGGGACATGACACCATCAGAGTCGGTGCATTGTCCCTTCTTGCTTGGGCCCGTGAAAGAGCAAAGAAGCGAGTTGCAGCTCTTATCGGCAAGGGTGTAGCCTCGGCCATACATGGCAAGACCAAAGTTGATCTTCTTGGGATCAAGGCCATCGAACCATAGGGGCACTGTGTTGTTGCCAATCTCACGGATATCAGCTTGACCACGGACCATCTTTCCAAGGGTTTTAACATCCTCGTCCCAGAAACCGTGAAGATCTGCAGAAGACAGTGTCAGTTTTCCACTTGTGTGTGAACTGAGGGACAGCAGGGTCCTTACCATATGCCATGAAGCCGAAAAAGTCAACATAAGGCTCCATAGCCTTGG
The DNA here is from genome assembly GCA_013266205.1 of Fusarium decemcellulare. Taxonomy (NCBI): domain Eukaryota; kingdom Fungi; phylum Ascomycota; class Sordariomycetes; order Hypocreales; family Nectriaceae; genus Fusarium; species Fusarium decemcellulare. The sequence continues at coordinate 48,838 of JAAGWO010000527.1, forward strand.
CATCAAACCATCGCAGGTACCAATAATCAGGCGCAAGGGTCAAGCTAATACCGTACTTGGTACCATATGCGGCACGCATCTCGCGGAGGAGCATAGCGAAGTTGCGAGTATCAGCAAGCTTTCTGCCACCTCGTTTAGGCTCACCGGGGTATTCCCAATCAAGGTCAACACCCGTAAATCCGTATTCGTCCATGTAGTCTTTAACGGAGGCGATAAAGGCGGCTCGGTTATCCTTGGTCGAAACCATGTCGCTCCAGGTGTGGTGGGTTATGACCTCGGGGTTGCTAAAGTCGAATCCACCAATGGCAATCCACGTTTTTAGGTCGCTATCCTTGGAGAGAGCGGTGAATTCCCGCATCTGGTCAGGATCGTCGTTATGGGCTGGCACGACCTTGAATGATTTGGGGTCGATAAAGGCAAAGGAATAGAAGAGATGGGTGAAGCCCTTAGTATCGAGCTGTTTGGGGGTCTTGGTATCACACTTTCGTGTTCTCACGTTCCAGGACTGGTAGTAACCGATCGTTCGACCGTTTGTCGTACCACCACCCTTGGCACAAGATGGGGACGAGGCGATAGAGCAAGAGCCATAGCCAGCCTGGCAAGGCAGGGTTCCATGAAGGGGGTCGGCGTTGTGACAGAAAACTTCAGTTGTCTGAGTGAATGTTGAAAAGACAACAGTCAGTTCCAGATCTGCAATTGAGGTCGATAGTTGTATGGGTGGCAATACTTACACCGCACCAGCCCGATGATGAGCAGCAAAGATTCATACCGCATGGCATATCGGCATTCTCACTGTACTCTCCGCACATGGCAGTTGCATTGCACAGAGACTGACATCCTTCACCGCAAAAGTCTGGTCCATAACCACAAATGCTATCCGGACCGCAGCAGCTGTTGCAGAGTTAGAGGCTTTTTTCTCCGGGCTTTGAAGTTGCTTCAGTCTGGTAGACAACGACTAACCTTCCGTCGGCACACTCGCCATCTTTACAATACAAAGGGCCGCGCTTCTCCAATGAGCGTGAACTCAAAGCCTTTCTGGAGACCGAATCGGTAGACGAAGTGTTCTTGGCGTCCTCATAGTACTGTTCAAGGCTGGTGGCAGAGTCCTCATCAAGCTCAAGATCTTCAGTGGGGATCGGGGGTGCCTTGGCAGGGTTCTGGTGACCAGGGCTTTGGGTGATCTCCTTGGCCCACTGTGGCGCTTTGGCTGAAGGATGGGGAAGGCAACAGTCAGTATTTCAAGTGTTTTTGAGGATTGGAAAGATGAAAACATACTAATCACATTGGCACGGCGGCCGTGGGGGTGGTGAGTTGCATCAGCATAGATGATCGTTGCAAAACACAAGAAATAGAGGGCCACCGCCCAAAAGGCGATGCTTGACAACTTTGACACCATGGCACCGGTTGATGCAGTAGTAGCTGTGGTTGTGCCTGTCCAACTTCAGGAAACTCGAGCATGATGCTGTGATTATATATCAGGACCTGATAACTAGGTCGTCGGTGGTCTCCGGGGGGATGATCCTGAAGGTCATGAACAAAGTTGCCGAGGCCCGTTCCAAGAGGATTTCGACAGAACTGCTGACAACTATGTTACGTTACAATAATCTCGGTCTTTTTCTACTCGATGCTGATAACTTGCGGCTTGTCATAGGTTGAACATCAACTCTACTAACCCAACTCGAACACTCCCGTTAATTGCTCTGATAAGTTTACAATTTCCGCGCGGGACCAGTCTCTCCGTCCGATACCCATGCCGTGGCAGTGTAGTTACGAATTGCCGCATTAATGACTCGTTTCCATATTGATTCCCATCTAATGCTGAGAGAACTCTGCACGCCAAGAAGAGTGAGAATGGGTCGACTAAATAAAGTACCGCCTCATGTCCCCAAGCGGACCGATCCGCCGGTTGTTTCGGCTGCCAAGCCACCTAGCCCTACGGAGATGCTCGATCACCTACCGCCTTGAGCCAAGCGTGGGATGCGGATGCATGTGGAATTCTTTTCTTGGCCCGGTCCACCTGCCATCGAGCTTTTCCGAGCTGTGGGTCGACTGGGTATTCGGCCAGGAACAGACACGTTATTTGCCTCGTCACATGGCGTAAAGTCGCCGGCTCAGGGGTTTTACGTAAGGACCACATATACCCATCCGGGGCAGGGATTGTTAAAAGCCGTTTCGATAGGGTCGCTCGGACTCTTGGATTGTCAGACTAGCAAAACTTGCCATGATAGGACCGATGGCCCGAACGGAGGAATCCTTCCGAATTAATCGCAGCAGTATCTACTGATCAGATACTCGGTTCCTCGTGAAGAACTCCGATACTGTATATAGCTTGTAACAATGCCTATTCTTGATGACTCTGGGAGATCAGGTCCGCATAAAGGAAATCTCCTAACATTCTTCATAACCTTTTCCCAACATGAAGGCAGCTGTGCTCTTCTGGCTTCTGCCAGTGCTTGCTGTGTCTCAAAAGACTTCTACCTCTACAACTGCAACATTGCTGCCATGGCAAACTGGAGAAGTCACGCCGGACGGGACCTGCGGCGGCACAACTGGCTTTGTCTGTAGTCCTATCTGGGGTGCTTGTTGCTCCAAGGATGGCAAGTGTGGTCGATCCAATGCATTTTGTGGCGACGGTTGGTAAGTCTTATAAGAAATTCCCATCTATCGTAAATAGGCACAACTAACACCAGACATAGCCAACCTGCTGCTGGCAATTGCAATGCTCCTGCACCTGCTCCAGCCCCGGCGCCAGGTCCTGGTAGTACTTCTCCTGACGGATCTTGTGGTGGCGAGAACAAGTATAACTGCAGCGGCTCCCCGTTCGGTGACTGTTGCTCGTCCAGCGGCTACTGCGGTACCACATCTGGTCACTGCGGTAGCGGTTGTCAGGACCTCTTTGGCACTTGCGGTGCTCCAACCAACATCAGCTCTGACGGCCAATGCGGTTCCAACGGCAAGATCTGTTTAGGATCTGGATTTGGAGACTGCTGTTCGTCCGGCAACTGGTGCGGAGACGCTGCAGAGCACTGCGGCGCAGGATGCCAGTCAGGCTTTGGCAACTGCACCAGCACTGACTCGGGAAACATTTCCACTGACGGAAGCTGTGGCAAGAACGGGAAGACTTGCAAGGGTTCCAAGTTCGGTGATTGCTGTTCGACTGATGGTTATTGTGGGAGTACCAAAGATCACTGCGAGAACTGTCAGCCTCAGTTTGGATCATGCGCAGCTGAGACCGACATCTCCACCGATGGATCGTGTGGAAAGAATGGCAAGACCTGCAAAGGATCCAAGTTTGGTGACTGTTGCTCATCTTCTGGGTACTGCGGTAGCTCCAAGGACCATTGTCAGGCGGGTTGCCAGCCCCAGTACGGCACATGTGCAGCTGAAGACAACATTTCTACTGATGGATCTTGTGGCAAGAATGGAAAGACATGCAAGGATTCCACCTTTGGCGACTGTTGTTCGTCCAGTGGTTACTGTGGCAAGACCTCCACTCACTGTGGTGCTGGCTGCAACTCGGCGTTTGGCACCTGTGATACCGCTGCTGGAGATATCTCTACCGATGGAAGCTGTGGAAAGAACGGTAAGACTTGTAAGGGTTCTACCTTCGGAGACTGTTGTTCCTCCACAGGTTACTGTGGTAAATCCTCTGATCACTGCGGCGCTGGTTGCAACTCTGCATTTGGAACATGCGATGAGGGCGCCAGTAACATCTCAACCGACGGCAGCTGTGGTCCCAAGAATGGCAAGACTTGCAAGGGCTCTACTTTCGGTGACTGCTGTTCTTCTAATGGCTATTGTGGAAAGAGTACCGATCACTGCCGAACTGGTTGTCAGCTCAACTATGGACTGTGCACTGGAATCTCGACTGATTCGTCTTGCGGGACAAGGAATGGCAAGACTTGTGCCGGCTCTGGCCTCGGAAATTGCTGCTCCAGCCAAGGCTACTGTGGAAGCACTGGAGCCCATTGTGGCCAGGGATGGTAAGTTTACATCTTTGACTCTACGTCAGAACTTTGGCTAATGTCTCTCTCTCACAGTCAGAAGGATGCATCCAGTGGGTGTCTCACAACCAACATCCCCTCCATCGACGGTACTTGCGGTTCCAAGGCAGGCCTCACATGTGCTGGTGGTCCCTTTGACAACAATTGTTGTAGCCCGGCTGGATACTGTGGAACAACCAGCTCACATTGTGGAACTGGATGGTATGTTGTGAACGTCCCGTCTCTTGTCTGTGATTTTAGAGTGCTAACCCTGAATCTAGTCAGCGCGGCTTTGGCCGCTGTAATTAGTAACAATGCATTTTAACCGCCCAATGATTTCCCTCTTCTTGTACATAATAAACATGCGCTATAAAAACATAGTCTAATTATTATCCTCCATCTAGTGCAGAGTCTCATTCCATTTTCTCCAGCTCTGTCTATGAAATTCCGGCATACAAAGCACATTTTCGGGTGGGTCCTGCCACACAATTCTATTGTCATTCTCTGGGATATCCTGTACGAGATTTGTGACGTATCCCTTGTTCATCTTCAGTCGTCTAGCCCGCTCATTGTCGTACTCGAGGTTGACGGATGGAATAACCGCAATCCTGTCGTATCCTCTGAACGTCATGTCCTTGCAGAATAGTTGCGGTTCCCCCTGCCAACATTCATCGGCTGTCCCGTTAACCATGCGGAACCTAAGACCCTCCAGGAGAGGCGCTGCAATAAATGCAGTTGCACCGTTCCAGCAGGCAAAGACTTGGAAGGGGAGGTGGGCCTCGAAGCGAGCTTTGGTCTGAGGGTTATCTGGGAAAAGCTCCCAGGCGCGTTCCCAATTTCCATTCTCTCCAATCCTGAAGAAGGTATCACCTTGTCCGTCTCTAGAGATCCACACATCGTAGAAGGTAGGATCATCCGCGCCACCGGGAAACGACCAATCCATCGCGCAAGTCATATCAGCGTTAAGGTTGCGCCGCTGAAGTACCAGCTCAAGTATATCCTCAGTACAAGCTGCGACATCGTTGATGAACACAACAGTCGTTTCCTCGGATACGTTCACCTCCTTCTTGAACAAGGGACCTAGAACAAGGTTGCGCAGCTTGACTAGCTTGCCAATCCGATCGTTCTTGGACGGGTCGATAGCAGAGTTGTTATAGATGTAGTGAATACCAAGATCCTCAAGAAACGGACGGAGCGCAATAATGACGTCAGCTGTCCCATCAGGCGAATTTCCCTCAACGATGGATAGAGCACATCGATGAGGCCCCAAGAAGCGGATGGCTTCCACAATGCTTCCCAGAAGTCGTGGAAGAAGGTCTATACAATTGCGCAAATTGAGAGCAAAGAAATAATCGATATGTTGAGGAACATCGGTTCGCTGAGCGTCTGGCTCTGTTCCAAGAGCATCGTAGCGCGTATTGTTTAAGGGAGGACATTGGAGTCGCGGCGGGTGTGTTGCGGCAGGATCGAGAATGGCTGTGACAAAGGGGGCAATCCGTCTGGCATCGAGGATGGTTCCTAGGTGACATGTGAGTAATTCCCAGGGTTGTGTCTCTATAATCCACAACTGAGAACTGACCGTTTGAGATGATGATTGCCTGAGAAGGGGTCGGGGTTGGTATGGATGTGAAGGACGACCCTTGGGTTTGATCAACTCTTATGCTCGTCGTGCTCGGGGTTGTGACTGGGATTTTCGATTCTGACGAAAAGGGAAAATCTGGATCGGAAGTAATGATTGAGGCCGAGGATGGGATCGAGGTTGAGGGTTCCGCTTCCGCAGCTTCAAGCTGGATGGGAAGATAGATGTTGGTTAGTCGCGTCAGGTGTTCATGTCCGAGATACAGGCTTGTGACAACGATAAATATGAAGAGTCCTGGTACAAAAAGAAAGATACGCTTGCGAAACATGGCTGCTTCAAGAGAAAAGGGAATGAAAGTCGACAAAGTTGGCAGAAGCACAGCGAGGTTTGACCACAAAAGAAGGACTGGTTGACAAACAGAAGAAGCAATCAGAATCACGAAAAGATTACAAAGAATCACAAGAAACACAAGAGGGCCGAATGGACTGACATGAAGTCCGAAGGCCGAGGGCGCTTGTCACGATGGCCGTGATGCTAGACCCACCGGACAATCACTCGAGGTTCCGAAAACCCGGGTCCAGACTTGGGTTCGATACGAGCGCCACGTGTTTAGTTCACCGCGTTTATCCACCAGTCAAATAACCGGAGAGGGGCGATTGATAAGCCCAGGTTATTTCTAGATCGTTAGCCTTGGTGTTTAGTCAGGGCGTTAGATGTGTTCTAGAATAATAGCCCTTCCACAACTCATTTTTGAAGCTCGTCTCCCTCCAGCTCCTCTGTCGAATGCTTTGGCACAGCGCAACTACAATGACTAGTCACTTGTCGGATGACCGGTGATCTGAAACCATGTCGACCGCATTCTTCGGCGCGGACTGTACGTCTCAGGGCACTCCTATAGGTATTCAGCTATTGCCAGCCTGTGCGATCTTGCGATCACAAGCGGGACGCTAGCCCTCATCAAAGCCTCGTATTGAAACGGGCCCTCTGCTAGTGCTACCTCATGCTTCGCCATATTCTGGCTAGCGTGAAACTCCCATACAGTCCGCTTCGACATGAGACCAGCCAGTCCCACATTCCTTTAAGAGAATCACCCATTCACGCATCTAGTCTGTCACATTATTTTAAAGCCAGTCATGACAGGCGACATGCAAAATCTGCCAGGGACATTTAAGACCAGAAAAAGACCTAGAACGGGCCAAATGCTTCAAAGTTGATAGTATGGCCCGTGCCCCTTCAGAAATGACCTTGGCTATTACACCCTCAAAGAGTTCAATACTGATGCGACAGTTTATTCAGTCTTTTAATATTAACTATTTATAAAATAATACACCATCAGTACCTACTGACCATCTTCGGTTAGAAAAGGTCATTGCGTCTGTGCCCTTGCAATACTTAGTAGATACCGTAAAATGCTTGTCATGAGAATAAATCCCCTTAGCCCCAGAACAACCCATAGCCCTCTTCCGTTTACCAAAGCGCACGCCACAGTATGAACACACGTGTCCAAGTCATCAGCTCAACATGCATCTCTAGCGCTTCAAACCTAGTCCAAATGTCCTTGATCCAACCAGATAGAAAACACAACAGAAAAGACTCACGTACAAAAGCTTGCGCGGGCAGAGGTATTCCTCGATCGCTGAGTTTGAAGGTCCAGTTGCACCCTCACGCAAGCCCGGAAACGTTGCTATACCCCTAGGGCCCAGGGCAACTTGGTCGCTTGGCCGTGAGCCGTGCCGGATAGGCCTCGGATCCGCCTCACTAACCAGATGGCCTTTGTATATGCCGGATATATCGTAGAGCCTTCTGAGCCCGTCAACATCCTGCTGGCTGACTTCCATCAACTCCAAATCGTTCGAGGAGCGGTAGTTCATGACCGAATTCCGATCTTCCAGACCTATCTGCACCGAGGGGTGGCCTATGTCGTGGAACTCGTGCCTCAGACCAAGAATGTGTCCGATCTCGTGCGCTAGAATGTTGACCATGCAGTGCCGATACTTTAGTGCGAGCGCGTACACTTCGAGCTTGCGATTCTCTGGTGCAAAGCTGGGCAAGAAAGCTTCGGCGTAGGTCTGGCAGTCTCCATCATCGGGGGTTGGGCGATAGCAGATGACGAATGTAGCAGGCTCATCAAAGGTCACGTATTTGAAGTGCACAACGACAGGGTACGTCATGATGGCCTTCTCGAAGCATTCAAGGACATATAGACCGTCATTGTCGTAAGGAAAGCTGTCAAGGTCGACGCTGAACTTGAGGATAGTGTCCCGCTGCCAACGGACAATGTGGTTGTTGTGGCCAACACGTACCCTCGACAGGTTACTGCTGCCATCACTTATATGCCGATGACGGGGCTTCGTCTGTGTCCTGCACTGGTGGCCTAGAGGATCATGGGCCATCGGATCGGGATCTCTGAGGGTCTTCTTGTAGTCTTTCCGCTCGTGGTCGATCCGGTGAGCGGCGGGCCGGTGGAGCATATCCACGGGTAGTTCGAGATCTGCACCGTGGGAGCCACAGCCGCCGCTTGCCGTTGGGCAGATGGCGTTTTTCTCGAGGAGAGGGCCATTGACTTCGCCGAGGGAGGCACAAGAGCCCAAGAGAACTTTGGTCTGCACGCCGACAGCATCTTCCTCGGGTCCCAAGGATGTGGAGACCGAGGTGAGACCAGCATCAGCAATAAGGCTTGTTTGCCGAGCTTGATGAAGACCAAAGCCTGTTGGGCCAGGTTCGGGGAAAGCAGTGCTCGCCTGGTGGCCAGGCTGGTTTATTAGGAAGTGACCTTGCTCAGCGTCGGGCTCCAACGCGACGTGATTGTTGGAAACCTTGGGAGGCAGGGTGGGAGGGGCTGAAGCTGCCGGTCAGTCCTCGCAACGTCGATGACATGATAAAAGTTGAATCAATCAAGGAATACACACATGGGTCCGTATGTACAACGAGCCTTCAAAGGAGAAGATGGGAAGGGCGAGATGATGGGGGAGGGTATGATAGGTGGTATGAGGAGGCTTGTGAAAGGAATGAAGAACAATGCTTACGAGACATGGTACAGATGTTGGACAGCGGCTTGTTACGGAAGGCAGATGTAATCACTCAAAGTAGGTATGTATGATGTCGCAAAGCCTGATAGACGATAGCTGTGAGACAAAACGGTTTCAACATGGCATCCTAGAATGTTTTGTGACAAGACGACAAAGATTAAAGGTTTTATAGGAGCCCGGAAAGTGATGACCATTTTGACCGCCTCACCCGGGGTCATTCATTCATGGCGGTGCAGCTGCATTGCATGGTGACCGTCACAAGCTTACTGTACCCTCCCTCCTGGTGCAGCACCTGCTGCGCGGACCTGTTAGACCACTGTGTCCTTGTAGATGCGCCCTCACTTTGGCTTAGTGGAATTGCAACAACGCCCCGCGGCGCCCAGGTCCTAGACATGAGCTCCTTTTTGGCACAAGCTACAATAGATCAGACATCAACCAAATGCAACAGCCAACCGGAGCGCCGGTAGCATACACCACTTTCAGTAAAACCTGACGCATGTCCACGTATCCGCAAAAATAACGTCACAATGCAGGCGGCTGAACGCTACAGGAGTGTCCAATGGCAAGTGTCTAATGACACTTACCGGACATGGCTCTTTGTCTCCTCACAGAAGTCCTAGAATCGTGGCTGAACTCCAAGTACGTATATGTATATATATATGAAGATTCTAGGTACTGTAAGATAAGATGCAGCCAGCTGTCTGGCCCTGTAGTTAAGCCTGATAATGAGGCTAGAGGAGAGCTCTATTTCTATCTCAGTGTAGAATCGATGGATTGGATGTTTTAAACACTAACCTAGCTTATGCTACTTTTTAATAGATTTTTCTTATTTTTGAAGTATTTCTTTTTATATATCAAAAATATCCTTTTAGTATCGGGAGGTACATGTGCAATACCTCAAGCCCTGTACATGTCGATCGAGTCCGTGCGTGACGGGTAGGTCCGCATTTGCATGCCGAGTCCCTGCGTAACGGCCTTCTAGAACTGCATCACTCGCGTGGCATTGCACCGATCTGATTTGCGCCATTGTCCCAGTAGCAAACTTCAATTAATCTCATCCTAATTGCGGATTGTTTATTCAAGGCAGGTTCCTCATAGAATAACAAAGGAACATTGTGGAGTATTTGTTTTTTGCCCTATTCCAATACCAAAAGGTAGATCAAGGCAGCACAGTAAAAGCTAATACAATAATTTGAGGCATCATACCCAATGCCTTTCCACACAGCGAGATAAACCAATATGCTTCACATCTTGCAGCAATGCACTTCCTTTAACCTTCAACAACAAACTTACTCTTCAAAATGAACACGTTTCTCCGGCCAGGCAGATGGATAAAATGC